>NDGN011367301.1:0-12391 GCA_002564285.1 Tympanoctomys barrerae | reverse complement strand
GGCAGCTTCTAGAGTTTGTGATTAATTCATGAGCCAGTGCTTACGGATGTGAGTGCTACACCCATGGATAGCCTGAGCTCAGTGGAAGGGAGAGGGCTCCGCCTCTGCCACTGATGCCGCTTCTCCTCCCTTTCTGCTCTTGCTGGTTTGTTGTTTTCTGCCACCATGAATGGAATAAAACTTTCACAAATTGTGAGCTAAATAAACCTCTCCTTCCTTAATTTTGGGTGCCAGATATTTTGTCCCAGTAATGAGTAAAAAGTAACTAAGATTCAGGGGGTATGTGATACAGTAACAGTACACTTTTGTGTAGTTTCTGATTCTTTTGCCAGCCAAGTCCAGGTCTCTATTGCTCACTCAAGTAGTGGGTTATGGGGAACCCAGCAGGCCCAAATATGAACAGAACAGCAAAGAGGGTAACCAGGAGGCTGTGCCAGTGAGTGCAATTTAATGATCTCTTTCAAAACTACTCTGTCATGTTTCAAATATACATCTCCTTCTCTTAAAGGATGGTTCATCCCCTAGCTTTATGATTAGTCAGTCTAATAACATCTAATGCATGTGTCGGGAAATCTGGCTTGTGTAGACTCTGTTGTAGGTTCCATTGTTGACTGATCAAACTCTACTCATGACCATTCAGGCACTAAGATGTTACTCAAATGGAAAGTCATTCACTGCCGTAGAGGATAGGGCTTTGCTTCAGAGAAGGGGACATCTGTGCTGGCGCTCACGTGAGGTAGGCCGCTGATAACCCCCATTCACCATCTTGCCTCTTGATCACGTAGTCCATTCCCAGTGCACCTTGAACCACAGCTTGAACTTCATCCTCCCTCTTGCCCAAGGCCCCATATAATACATGGCAGCATCTGTTAATCCAATAAAAGTGTCACAGAAGAAAAATTTTTAACAAAGAAAGAGACTTTGTATTAGCACTGTGACAGGCAACACATTGCATATAAACAGATCCCTTGAGTGTACAACCCCAGCCAAGCTGTCACTAAATAAATCAGTAGAGTGAAATCTATTACTGCACATAAGTATAGGAATAGGATTACCCTGAACTTCACACAGAATGCTGCAAATCAGTTCACAATCAAACTAAATAAAAAACACTTCCCATTTACATTTTTAAAGGTATCATTGCTTCAGTAGCAGAGCATAAAAAGTGTTACAGGGTGCACCCAACTGGTTTTGCAATGTGGAATGCTGAGCTCTTTATTCTGCATGTCAGCCTGGACTTTCCTGATTTTCAAAGCTTAATTTTGAGGTGTCATATTTTCAGATTTTGGGGTACTTCCATTATTCTCTATTATTTTTAACTTAGTAAACATGTAAGCATGAATTTAACTAACTTGTAGCATTCACAAGTGTTAAAATCAAGGACTTTTCCTACCTAAGATTCAAACACAAGTATAGAATGAAGAAAGCAAACATCAAAGTCTCAGAATATCCAATTACCCAGAGCCAATTATCAATTTAGCAAAATATTCATTCTCTCCTTTGCAATTCTACTTGGTTAAAATTAATCCTTATCCAATAAGCTAAATAATTAACCCTATTAGCAAAGAGAACACGGCTCATGCTTTTGTGCACTTACAAGATGAATTTTACATTTGGTAAAGCTGATCTAAAAAGCAATTTTCAAGCAAGTGCGCCTACCTCTCAGCACCAGTTTGATCTCTGACAAACATAAATCTGTTGCCCATCCTATTTATGTACAACAGTGGTACACAGGGAAGCCGTTAAATTTCTGTTAGCTCAATCTTGCTCCTGCCCATGGGGTGAAGTCTGGATGACAGAACCATTCCTGCCAGCCTGCTGCCCACTGTGCTGAGGTGAGACGTGATAATTCTCATATATATCGACACAGATTCAAAATTGTGATTTTCCAAAAGTTAAGCTTGGACCTACGGTTTGCCTATGGCTTTGTATACGATTTGCAATTTTCTTAACACTGTACATGTGTAATAATTTCTAATGATAGTTCCCGAAGGGTTAAAGATAGCCTTAAAAGTGATATATCTTGCATTTGGAAGGATCATCATCAACTGATTTCAGTGTGAGAGAAAATCTAGACATTATATTCATTCCAGAAATGGAAGACCACAAGAATGAAATCTTCACTTCAGAGCTCCAGCATCACCTAAGAGTTAGTATTCTCACTGATCACGGAGGATAATGAACACTTGACATGGATATGTTGTAACTTCACCTCCAGGTAGTAATCTGTTGTCACTCACATCAGCCAGCAGAGTGACCCCCACAGGCCTTTCTTATTATTTTTTAAATATATTTATAAAGTCTGATAGTGGAAAAGATAAAGAAGACAAAGGATTTTTTTCCCAAGGGACTAAGGGCAAGGAAGTTTCCCTACACATATAGCTTATTCATCCTTGCTGGGGTTATTGGAAAGGTGTGCTGGACGATGACATCACACAGCATAATAGTTACATGAGGTGTGGAGTCCAGTTGTTACTATCCTAAACCCCTTTCTGCCACTTTGCACCTTAAAGGAGAAGAGATATATTTGGTTCACAATTTCAGAGAGATCAGTCCACAACTGTCTGGCTCCAAGGCAAAAAGATGACCAAGCAAGGGATTGTCAGGAGAAAGCTACCCTCCCCTTAGACAGGAAGAAGAGAGAAAAAGAGGGCAGGATGCCCTTCCTAGGGATGCCCTAGTGACCCACCTCCAAACAGGTCATACTTCCTAACAGCATATTCAGCTACATACTCATCCATGAATTAATCCACTGATGAGTATAACACTACCATAGTCCAGTCACATCCCCAAGGTCCCACTCTGAACTCATGAGATTTTGAAGGACTTTTCTAATCTAAACCATAACATCCACTAAAACAGTTGTCCTTTTTAATCTTTGTCTGCCTTGATGATCCTATGAATTCCAGTTTATTCCTACAGAAATTTTATTGAGAAGAATTTCCATGTCATATAGGATATGAGTTAAACTCAATGATCAGAAATATTAACCTGTTTTAGGCGTTCTGAAGTTTAAGAAGAATGGAGTCCTGCTCCAACCGCAATTCTTGGACTAGAGTCAGAACTGCTTTCTTTGCTATAAGAGCAATTACTAAGCATAGACAACTGCACTTACAGTGATTTGATTTAATGATTAATGATTTATATTACAGACATCCTCAATTTACCAGTGGCACACAAATATTATGCATTCGATGGACACCATACTTCCACTTCTATGTGTGTTGAGGTGAGCATGTGTGTTTACGTATGTGGTGCTGGATGTTAGACACAAGGCCTTGTAGCGATGAGGTATGAGCTCTGCCACTGAGCTACCTCATTTCCGGTTTTAAAATGTGATCTATTCCAAGGCTAAGGCCACAGCCATGTGGCACAATAGTCGCTCACGATGCTTGCCAAAAGCAGTATAGGCTGCAGCTCCTAGTGAGCCGGGTGATAGTGAAAGTAAACAACTAGGTCTATGTGTTATTAAGAATGTCAGGGAAAGCCTGCAATGCTATTAAGATATGATGTTCAGTTTAGAGTATTGTGAGAGATATGGATCTAATCTTAATTTTGGGGATGTGGATAGTGAAGTTTCCTACCACTGTTTATTAAAGAGGCTATCTTACTTCCAGTGAGAATCTTTGGCCTCTATGTAAAGATAAGGTAGCTTAGTATGTTTGGAGTTGATTCTGCCTCTTCTGTCCTGTTCAACTGATTCTCATGTCTGTTTATTTTTTATTTATTTTATTTTATTTTATTGTCAGAATAACACTTTTGTTTTCTTATCATAGTAGCTTTATAGTATAATTACTCTTGATCTTAGTCAAAAGGCTGAGGAAAAAATGTTATAGTATAACTTCAAATTGGGGGCTATGATTTGCCCTGCTTTCTTCACTGCCCAAAGTTGCTTTTTCTATTTGAGGTCTCTTCTGGATTCATACAAATTTTGGGATTGTTTTATTTGGTTCTGTGACGTATGCTGTTGCTATTCTGATTGCATTCATTCATTATAACAATGTGAGAAGCATGGTCACTTTCACTGTACTGGTTCTGCTTATTGAAGAATAATGGATATCTTTCATTTTCTATTAACCTCATTGGTGTCCTTCTTAGAAACCATCCAGGTGCTCATTAGCAGCTGATTGGAGCCAAACAATCTGGTATTTGCAAATTGTATTTGCATTTACAGTAGAATAACACTCTGCCATAAAAAAGGATAAACTTGAGTCATGTTTAAGCAAGTGCATATATCTCAAGACCATAATTGTATATAAAATAAATCAGGTACATAAATTTAAATAAAAGATTGTATTTCTTGTGTGAGAAATTCAAAGGGTAAATAAGGAGCAAAATGGGCTATACTGAGAAATATTCCAATGGGCAGAGAACAAAGGACATATTCCAATGGGCAGAGAACAAAGAAGAGAGAGAGGAGGAAAGGAAAGAAAAGTGAAGAGATTAAAAAAGTGAATGGAGGGCTGGCCTGATAGCCCAGTGGACTAAAAGGCCTGCTAGGCCCACTGCAATGGCCAGGTTCAACCCAGGCTTGCCACGCTGGCCTCACCCCCAGGGCGCGCTGAAGTGACGGCTGAACCTGGGAGTAATGGTGCACTGCTGTAATCCTAGTGCTTTTCATGCTGAAAACAGGAGTACAACTACGAGTCTGATCTACATAGTGAGGTGCTGTAGACCCTGCCCTAAATAGAGAAAATAAATAAATAAAAATTTTAAAAGTGAATGGACGGGAATAATGGAAAAAAGCATTTGTAAATAGGGAGAGGAAGGGATGAAGAAAGGAAAGGAAATGCATGAAAAGAGAAGAGTTGAGAAACTTTATATAGAGGCATAATGCCCTATGACAAATGTGATCATTATATATGGCAAATATGTTCTAATAAAAAGATATAGTGTTCATTAGGTTGTGTATATTAATGTATTTTTAATATACTATTAGTAGCATATATCTATAATTATATTTTGTGGCAGGTGGCAAGTTGGCTGGTTCTGGGAACCAGTGTTAAAATCATAATTCAGCAAGAAATTAATGGAGAAAGTGGCTATTGTGTGGACAGACCCACCACCACTTTTCATCAGAAACCACGATGATACTTCATGAATGAGACCACGCGGAACCTCTGCAGGTGCAAATGCTCAGCGACATAGGACGTTATGGAATGCTGACTGGAGACTTTGGCTCTAGTTGAGCTCTGATGGCAAAACAGCGTGGTATGTACTGGGGTACCCAGCTCAGTAAGAGCCCCAGCAGCCATGTGAACCTTGGGAACCTGTGGAAGCAGGCAGAATGCAGGTCCAGGCAGCTCTCCCTTCTGGTTGAACTTTCCAGAAGTTCTGTACCTACTTTCCTCCCATCCCAGGCTCAGAGAAGAGTGGCTTGGAACCCAGAACTCGAGTAGAGGTCTCCTGAGTTCCTCAGACCACAGTGTGTGCTCTCGGGTCTCATACATTCCTGAGCTTTTGTTTGGGCCAAGCCTGAGTCTGGGCAAAGACTGGAGCTTGGAAAAAAAAAAAACCAGAAAATACCGCAGAGGAGAAAAGTAAGAGTGTAGAAAAGGGGAATTGAGAGCAAGGAAAGAGGCAGCCTCATCAGGTAGGAATCTCATTTCTCCATAAACATTCTTAACTGAGATAACTTGGTCCCTGAAGTCCAAAGATGTCAACCAGCCTCTTACCCCTCTGATGAGAATTGTAAAATGTAGCAACTTTATCTTTACCTTTTATGGGACTGTGCCAACATAACACAGAGCCCATCATTTTTATTATGAATTTCACTGACGGGGCCTTCTCTTGACTCTTTATAGTCCTTCATTCATTTACTATATAGGTATATCTTGGAAGAACATTTGGGATATTTTTAATTTTATGTTTACCAGATCTTGCTAGAGCAATATCTTCAATTGAGTGCACAAGCCTGATATTATTTAGAATACAAGATTATTCAGCTTCTTCTGCTGTGTTCTGAAAGACTGCAGGGAAAGTAACATCTCCCTGGGGCAAGATAGTGAAAGCCTGCTGAAAATCTTGTCATTTAAATCCAGACTGCTCTTAATTCTTCCTGATGATAGTTACTGAGAAGAAAGCAGTTGTCAGATGAAAGCCCGCAGACCAAGTGCCAGAGGGTATGTTGACAAAGTCTGTTGAAAATATTCTATGCAACTCAGCTATTGTGATCCAGGTTACCAGTGCGTTGAGAGAGGCAATCTGCCATTGTGCTGGACTGTCCCTACACGGTCTGTCTGAGCAGGTCAAAAATGCTAGGTCCTGACCACTCTTGTGTGTGTGTTTGTGTGTGTGTGTGTTTGTGTTTGTGTATGTGTGTGTGTGTGTGTGTGTGTGTATGTGTTGTACCGGAGACCAAACTCAGGACTTTGCACTACCAGCCTATTTCTCAGGGTTGCACTTGAGGCTGGATTGTGACATAGAGCCTGAGAGATTAGGTAATGTATGTGAACACTACATCCCTCATGTGGAAGTTCCTAAGTTGTGACACAAATTCACAGCATCCTTCTAGTCCACTCTGCACTGTCCTTCAAAATTTAGAGGCAAAGAGAACTCAGTAAACATAATGACACATGGCTTTTGCTATCATTAAAAATTAAAAAAAAACATCATTTGACTCCGTCTTATGTTCTCTGCTAGCACCCCATAAATATTAACAGGCCAATTTACTAGCTCATAAGAACAAAACCCAGGACCCTGAACATAGTTTAAATTTACGACAGGGGACCATCAGCCCAGAGCTATTTACTTTTGCCAAGGCCAGATTAATTAAGACTACTTTCTCGGCATCACTGATGATGGTTTTAATCTCTTTAATTCTCAGAATAAAGAATTAACTTGTAGTTTTGAATAGAACCAAAATATGTCATCCTAAATTATACCTCTTTGACACAAAAATTGTGTTGAGCTGAAGGCAATTAAACAGCATGAAATTCAAGGAAAGCTCTCTCTATCCTTCTCCTTTTCTGCTTAAATGTAGATTTCAAATTCTTTGCTGGATATGACTCTAAACATATTAGCCCAGAGAGACAAAACAAGAGAATGTATCTACAAGAATACCTTATTCTATAATTTTTAAGAGAATGGTTGCGGACTCATATACAGTAAGTGAACTTCTGTGAACCACTGATCCCCCTGTGGCCTGTAATAGTGGGTGAAGTCTCAAAGGATAAGACAAGGTCACAGCTAAGGACACCTGGCTCCCACCTCCACTAGATAAAAACTGTAACCTCAGGCATCTCACTCCTAGGTGAAGACCTTCCTGGATTTAACATAGCTCTCTTAAATTCACATAGACTTCTTTTCCCATAGCTTTTCTTACCATTAAAATCTTATATCTGCTTCTATTATCTTAGCATTCTTCCCCAAATATTTTGGTTTGTTTTTAAAGATGTTACATAAATCAGTATTATAACCTAGCTTTTCAAGTTATTCGGCCTGAGGTTTCTGCCATATACATGAGATATACGTGTTAGTGAACTTTAGTTTGTTTTTCTTATTAATTTGTCTTTTTCTTCAGGGTTCACAGATGAGAGAGTTTTTCTCTCCCACGTAGTGTACAGCCTTGATGTTAAGAATAAAAAAATATATTTTAAGAACCATTTGGCTCTTCCTAGCAGAAGGATCTCTACACCCTAAGTGAGGGAAGTCATGTAAAAGTTCTGCCCACTTCTACAGGTGATTATAATCATCACTCATCTAGTAAACAGAGAAATAATCACTGTCTTTGTGCATGGGCCCATTTAACCAACTGTGATCCTGACTCAGACCAAAATTCCATTTGTATTTATTTGGTCTGTAATGACCATTATAACTTACAACCACAAGGGTCATTCTGTAACTCTCATTAATAGTGTTATCTTAAGTCTTTCATCTAACAGTCCCCAAAATCCTGAGTATTAATATATATTGTACTGTTAGCCTGCAGTTATGTGCAGGATTTCTCTAGAGAGGTAGTGGATATAGCATCCTTTACTGCATGGAATTGTGGAGAATTTTCAGGGTCCTTCAAGAAAAATCAAGATCTTTCTAGAGAGTAGCCTCAGCATCTGTGAGGTAGAGTGAAACTTCCTTTTCTCATCTTGAATCCCATCTCAGTTTTATCCTACTTAACTCCTAACTTGTTGAGTATATGAATTGAGTAATGCCCTAACCAACTGAATCCTACAAATTCCAGGACTGTTAGCTTCCACCAGCATGACCTCAAAGTCATGGCACACTGCTTGTCACTGTAGTCTTGACTTGTACCACAGTGACAATGATCACCCTATCTTTGATGTTTAAGGGCTCATAGTTAGTCTCTGCCATTTGGTGTGTCACTGTGTCATTCTCATGTTAGAAAAGACAGTTGCATGGCAGTTTCTTCACTGAGAACACTGACTTAGTCAGTGACTTAGTCAGAACACTGTAGTCAGAACACTGACTACAGAAAGCCCTTACTGAGCTCCTCACAGATCCTGGTGCTCCCACCTGCAATGGCTTTCCTACCACATTACTGAAGAGAATGTTTCCCTGGGATGGCCTATGGACACAGTCATAGTTAATAGTTTATCTGCCGTTAATGTATGTTGATATATAAAATAGTTTTAATCCTCTTGCCTTTTCTTTAATAATTTGCTGAAAATGCTCAAGTACCTTTATTCTCTTTACTATAGACATAGTTGTGTCTACCTTTGAAAAGTTATCCCAAAATAATGTTAGGATAAATTCCAACTGTCCCTGTATAGCATAGAATCCTAAATCATAGAACATGAACCCAACATTAATAATTATCTTCCACTGTGGTAAGCAGTGTAATGACTCCACAGAGTATCCATGTCCTAATTTTTGAAGCTTTGAGAAACATTTAACTATCATAGTATTAGAGACTCTCAGAGGTAGTTCAAATTGGAGAGCTTGACATAAGGAGATTGTCCACATGGGGCCAAAGTAAATTTAGTGCCAGAGGAAGGGCAAAATTGAGGTACAAGTTTCCTGAAGGTGAGTAGAATATATATCAGGATGTAATTACAAGCCAAGGTATGTTGGCTGCCTCTAGAAGCTGGGAAAGCAAAAGAGTGCTTTTTATTTACTTTTTGGGGAGTCTTGTTTCCTTTGTTTCTTTGCAAAGCTTCCAGAAAGAACACAGCCCTGCCAAGCCAATTAAACTTTCTGACTTTCAGAACAGTGTTCCTGCTTTCTGATATTTTGAAGCATTATATGTGTAGTAACTTGTTACTTCTGCAAAATTGGCACATCTGTAAATAGGCCTTGCAGTATTCCTCCTCCCTTAAGGATCTACTCTCACACGTATTTGTTCTAATCCTATCCATAAATACTATGTAGATCCTAAATCCTTTTGCTGTACAGAACTTGAACTTCAATGCTTAGTCTGTGTGAGACTTGAAGTCAATGTGGGAAGGGAGAACGGTTCTCTGGGAAGCATATTTCACCTTGCTGGACACTACTTCATCTGGATCATTAGTCTGTCTCCAGGTAGGGCCTAATCATCTACTTCTGCAATCCAGAAAACTTAAAGGTATTTGGGGGCCATGCCTTTAATTTTTTAACAAAAATATTTTAATCTTAAATCTTAGGATCCCATTTTCACTATAAGAGCACTAAGGAAACAGCCAAACCTTCCAATGGAGCTCCTTTATAGGAAGAGTCACTATTATAAAATTGTCCTGACCTGATTTAACACAGTCTCTCTCCCTCCATGTAATTGTATAAAATAAAAGTATCCATTACAGTGGTCACAGAGCCTCTCTGAATTGACTTCTATGAGTTATTTTCATAATATAATTTTAATTCAAATATATTGTACTACCACTAATACATCCAGTTAAGAACAAGATAAATTAATGTTATCTAAAATGGTAGTACCATTGAAGTGAATGTGAAAAATGAGCTGTGAATTCTGTATACCCCCAGTCATGGAAGTACACCTCTTCTCACATTACTGAGGGGCTAATATTGATCCAGTATCTGATTTTTTAAATTCATCCAGGTGAAGAAAATCAGAGCCTGAAAAGGAACTTTTATTTTATTGTCCTTTCCTCGAGTATGTTACTAAGTCATTTAGTGTCTTTTTTAGGTGAGTCAGTTCTACAGGTTTTGAAGAACTAAAATATTATTCATTTAAATTTTCTGGAGGATTATATTTTATTTTTCAGCCCATATACATGTTATAAATTTCTTTTCAAAGCTTAGCAATAAATTAGTAGCCTCATGCTTTTCATCTCTGTAAGATTAAGATTGTGGCAATAGAGATTGTTTTATTGAGCTTCCTTCCTGTTCTTGTTCGATTGTAATTTCAGGTTCCACATAATGACAGTAATTTTGGCGGACAGTCCTACTACAAATAGGTACTGAAGCCAGAATGCATTCTTAGGAAGGTAAGTTTTATGGCTGAAGTGAACACATGAGCTGCTGAGTCATCTGGGTGTTTTTGAGGGTTCTCAGTTGCTTATACAGTACATTTGTACAAATCACTAAAAAAAAATCCCTACTTTTGATTCTTGTCTTCTATCCAGGGAAATCTTCAAATGTGTTTATTTTCTTAGCTATTTACTATCATACTATTATACTGCAGGAAAAAAATCAGAAAGCATATAAGTATACATGATTTCTACAGTGTGAATGATTCTCACCCCAAGGTGCTGCCTTGTGCAATACACAGTGGAAAACTGCCTCACTCTCCTGAATTTTACTATCCTATGATTATTGATTTTTGGCCAAATCTNTTCTCATGTAAAAAGTCTGATCCTCCTTGGTTTTAGAGCTGTAGTTAAAAGGTGGAAACCAACTTGATAAACGGTAAGATATGGTTTAAAAGCACATGTAATTTTGAGCTACTGAACTACTGGAGCCATGCTCAAAGATCATGCTCTGTCTTTCATATAAAGGTAGTATTTTTCATATTCACATGAATAAATGTTTCATTAATCACAAATAGCATCTGGACAGTCTTAATGAAAACCTGATAGCTGCTCAAGTATACTCTTTCTAATAATGAAAGCACCAAAGCTTTAGTCTGAAGCAAAATTGCAGTAGATTCGGGCTTTATAGATAACAACCTTCTAGAATTTCAACACAAGGGAGTATATATGAAAAATATATCTTATACACACAAATCAACAACATCATACTGAAACTGAGATGCAGAGCAACTGAAACTCTAGCATGTTGGCATGAATGGAATATGGTCAAGACACACCAGCAAACAATTTCACAGTTTCGCATCAGGTCATAACTGATTTATCATAGGACTCAGAAATCTTAGTCTAAGATGTTTATTCAAATCTTTAGAAGGCTTAACTGGTAAATGTATCATGCATGGCTGTTTATAGTACCATTATTCATAATCATCAAAGCCAGAAACAATCCAAATATTCTTTAGCTGGTGAATGCAGAAGTACATTATTATATGCCACCATAATGGAATAGTATTAGTCAATACAAAAGAATGAACTACAACATGAATAAATCTCAGCTTATTATACTAACTGAAAAATCTCAGAACAGGACATATTATATTATTCTACTTGTGTGAAACTTGATGAAAGATGAATCAATAGGGACAGAAAAGAGGAGAGCAGGTTTAGTGCTGCATGTCTGTAAAAGCTGGGGCAGAATTGCTGTGAGTTTAAGATGATCTTGGATTATGTAGGGAGCTCAAGACCAACCTAACTGAGTAGGGAGACACTGTCTCAAAAATAAATAAATAAATAAATAAATAAATAAATAAATAAATTTTGAAAAAGAGAGCTGATGCACTGTGGGGAAAGAATATGTAGGGAATGACATAGACAGATGAAGAGAATTTTGTAGAAGATGGAATTACTCTATAATTTAGTGTCTTTGTGGTAGATTTTATGCATTTTTCAAAACTAATGCAAATATATACAAAATAGGAAAATTTTAGTGTACTTGAATTGTATACTTAATTACTAAGTAGTAAAAAGAGAACACCTAGTTGAAAATAAAAATTCAAATGATAACATGTTTATGTGTGCCACAAATATCAGTGAAGAGATACACAACGTGACCTTAAGAAAGCACATTCTCAGAAGTGTCAGATGACAAAATTACAATACGTTTACTTTAAATACCTCAGTTGCTTTTCTTTCTGTTTGCTAATTTTTATTTATTTTTTTTACATTTTATAAATTATTTTTAAATTGTATCCATTTTAATGAGAAAAAAGATAAAACAGTAATGAAATAGTTTTCAGACATATTAGTAGGATGTTTACAGTAATTAATACATTACATATCGTTGTCTTCATAGTGGTTATATGGACGACAAGATGCAGACAGGATATCTTGTCTAAGTAATATTAATGCAAATTTTTATTCTCAGTGAACTAAGAGAAAGTAGCTGTATATCTATCCTAACTCTCTTGTGT
>NDGN011367293.1:0-21971 GCA_002564285.1 Tympanoctomys barrerae | reverse complement strand
TGCACCGTGGAGCTCTCCACACCACGCTGCCCTCTGTCCGTGGCCCAGCCCCCTCAGTGCACCATGGAGCTCTCCACACCACACTGCCTTCTGTGCAAGGCCTGTCCCCCTCAGCACACTATAGCCTTTTTTCTTGGTTTATTGTGTGTTATTGATCTTTCTCTTTCAAAAGTAACGCTAGGTCTCTGCATTGTTTTCTGGTATTTCTATGTGTTTTGGATAGAGGCAGAACATACAAGAAATGCTCAATACATATTTATTGAATAAAAAAATGAGAAAATGCTCATCTGCTGAAATTCATAATTCAAGATGCTTAGTGTCTTTCATGTCCAGTCAGTATTCACACTGATTTTTGTAATTAGATGATTGGAATTTTGTGCATTTGAAGGGTTTTTTTTTTTTTTTGAGATAAAAAGGAAATCTCAATGTGGGGTGCCATCACTGGCCAATTCAGAAGGATGTTTCTCCTCTCAGTAACATGGTCCTCACCCCCACTGCCAGCCGCAGCACAGCTAAGAGGCTATGGCTCTAGGAAACAGGACCAAAAAAAATGGTCCTGCTTAGAACAGCAATGCAAAGATGGGGAAAATGGAATATGATATAGAACCTTTTCTATGTAGGAAGGAGGGAGGGAGGCATTCTTTCTTACAGGAGAGTAAGAGAATAGTTGGAAGACTGTGAGGTCAGAAGAGGTACTATTTGGTTTTTCCTAGAACCCAGGATGGAATCCTCCTTGGTCTCCAGGGGTTTGGAACAGGAAGGGGAGGAAGGTGCTGAGAAGGTGTAAATCACAATGCTGTAGGTGCATAGTGAGAGCACAGGGGTCCGTAGCATGGAGCTCTGGGCATGGATGTACCAGTGAACAATGGCTAGGCCACCGTGGATAAGCAGATGCTGATTTTCAACTTGAAGCAATCACACCCAAATGTCGGGATATAGTCAATGATCACCAGCTTCTGCATTTGTTCTTCTCCTCTTCCAAACTAGCACCAGCCACAGATATGTTCCCCAGCCTATCCCAGAATGCCCTGCCTTGGCCAGCCCACCACCATGCCTTCCATTCCAAGCTGCCTGGAAGCCTGACTGGACTGAGAAGAATGGCTGACTACACCAAGGATGGCAAAAAGGGGGTTGATGAATCTTGGGCCCAGTTGGGGCACAGCATAGGAGGGAGGTTCTCATTCACCCTTTTCGCTCGCTTGCCATCCTCACTACATTGTTCTGTCTAAAGTGTTGCTTGTTTGCCATGCGAAGGAGCACAAGGCAGACCACAGGTGAAACCCTTCAGCTTCTGGCAGAACCGGCTGCATAGACCCACATGCATTTCTCCTGAGCTGGGGCCCATATGGACAAACTCAGGTACCAAACCAGTTGGGATCCCCAGCACTGAGCACAGCATCGCCTTTGACTGAACATTACCCACTTCTGTAGGTCCTCTCTGTCTGGGTCCTCACTCTTGCAGAAGGGTTCCTGCTTCCTCACTGGACTCCGACTATGACCCTAATACATCTAACTCTCTAAATGGGCTAAGTTTATTAAGGATGATGTGGACTTTGAATAGCCACTCTTAAGAAGGTTTGACTTGAACAAAATTGTACATTTGAGAGATGTCTTAGAAAAGAAGTAAAGTTTCTCAAGCTAATGGGCATTAGCTGCTATGTAGAGATGTCCCCTTTTATACTCTGCTGCACAGAGGGTGCAAACACCACAGAAGACTCACATCCTGTGCCCCATTCTGTCACCAGCAGGCCAAGGCTTCTTTCCATGACATTTTCCTAAGCCAACTCTTCTTGCTTTCCCAGGAGACCTCAACTATTGGAGGAGATGCAAGAGAAAATGTTGAGCTCCATTGGAAGGGTCCTCGTCCAACACTGTTGATAACAAAAATGGCAAAGAGAGTCTAGGAAGCCAATTCTTGGATTCATGTTTTACCACCAAAGAAGAATTCAGAATTCCACACCAGAAGGCTAACCCAGTGAGGCCTCCAAGGTAGATTCTCAGATAGTAGACTGCTGAGCCAGAATCTTAGGAAGGCACAGGGGACCTTGGAAAGTGGGTAGCTTCTGCTCATGACATGTATCCAAGGCCCCTTAATCTTGTCCTTTACTGACTTTCTCATAAAAGTCCCTTCCCTTGTTTTCTATAAGCTCACTATTGTCCACCCCTGGAGCTCTTTATTTTCTTCCCTTTTTTATGAACTATCAGAACACAACATATTCATGATGCCAGATAACAACTCCTTCCCAGAACCCTACTGATGGCAGACTTACCACAGCACTACAACAAAAGCCTTTAGACCAGAGGCAAACCTAGGGCAGGAAAGTTACTTGTTTTTCTTGAAGACAAAAGGTGTTAATGTATGAGTTGATTTTTCTAAACTAAAACTTCAGTATTCAGGTTTAATTGCATGTTGTCATTTTGTGATAACTAAGTGGCTTTGGGGTTGCATCTTGGGCACTGGTCTCTAGAAGGTTCACCCTCACCTTCTAGACCATTCCTGTTCCACCAAAACAATCACAGACAATTATAACCAGTGGCATCTCCCCTTCTACCTACATAGCCAAATGACTTTGAACAAGTGCGTCTGTGTCACAGTAGTGCCTCTTCCAGAAAGGGAACCAACTGTGATAATTACTTCTAGACTTGAGCTCCTGTCTCAGTCTTCTCTTGTTGCTGGGACAAATGCCCAACACCCAAAATGAAGGAAGGAAAGGTTTATTAGGTCACGGATGCTCGAGGCTCCAGTCCATGCTCAGCAGGCTCCCGGCAGAGTGGCACGTGGCAGAGAGCAGCCTTCCCTGGCAGCAGCAAAGAGCAGAGAGCGCAAGGAGGAGCAGCAGCGGCCATGGCTGCAGAGGGCGAGTCTGTCTCCTTCAGCTGCGTTCAGGCATCTGCCCCAGGCTGGGCGTCGTGCTCACACCCATAATCCCAGGGGCTCACGAGTTAGTCATAAACTATAGAAGTCTGCCCCATGACCGCATGAGGCTTTGGGGGGACACCTAGACTCAAACCATAACAGTTCTGAAACACTCGTGGAACCAATTCCTTGCAACCTGGCAGAGACGATCAGAGGTCCAAACACGTTACCTAACTGGTCGAGGGCCTTTGCCTCAGTGTCCTTGTGCCCCTGAAAGATATTGTTTTGCAACTGGATGCCTGGTCCTGTTTGCTTCCTACTAACACCCTATGTGCTTCATGAATGATACTGTGGGACTTAGCTGTCACTGAGACTCTGCTTCTGTATATCATTGAGGTTTGGGAAATTCCAACTCTAATGCAAGCCTAGAACAGTGCTACTCTTGGTTATCTGGGTCTCTATGGGAGGGAATTATTGGCTCACTCTTATGGGAACAGATCATTGTCCCCAGGGGGAATCACATAGACAGAAAGTACCTCAATCCTGGCTTTAGCAGAGCGGTGCATGACAACTTGGCCTCTACCCTCGTGGGCAGTGAGGGCAGTTGCCTTGCACTCCATATCCAGTTGGCAAGTCATGGCAGGGCTCCAGCTGCCACTAAGGCTTCTTGCTGACCTGAGTCAATGAAAAAGGCCAAGCACAGCCATGGCTGGAGGAAGGGTCTCCCCAGCTCATGATCCTTGTGGCCCGCAGGGTTTATTTAGTGGCCTGGGTTGGGTGACTTAGGTTTCTGCATCTAAACCTATGCCAGGATATGGGAGAACAGGGTCACAATTAGGCTGAACTGCACCCATCGGCTCCAGTTCAGCAGCTGCCCTCTGGTGAGCATGTCCAAGCAAAGGTAGAAATTTTCGTGTGTCTCCAGCAGACATGTCAGACAAGGCTTGGATGCTAAAAAAAGAAAAAATCACTGAGGTTTGAAAAAAAAAAAAAAGGAAATAATGTAGAATACACTGTCATTTCAGACCAGTACTTCCAAAAGTGAATATCACAGAACATCAACTTCAGGCCATAATGGAAGATTGTCCACGGATCATTTCCAGGCCCCGCACCGCTCCCAGAAACCCTCAGCGGGGGACAATGACAGAGTGAAGGAAAGAGCAGAAAGCCGAGGCCAAGCGGAGCTCTTCCTCTTGGAGAGAACATACCTGGCAACTGCTGCCACTTACCCACACACCTAGCAGACTGCTGTCACGTGAGCCCTCTGCCTGACGGTGTGTTCACCTGGCTACCTCAAGTGTCCCGTGTCCTTGGGGCGGCCGTGCACTAGCCCGTATATGTGATCGATCTCCAGCTTCAGTGCTCAGATCATGAGTGTGCGAAACGCTTTAGTTACTTTCTCACAGTGGGACACAGTGCCTGACACAAGTGAGAGGAGGCCAGGTTTCTAGGGCTCCTGGTTTGGGGGGGCTCCAGTCCGTACATGGCTGGCTCCAACACAGGGTGGCGCTGTAGGGGGGTCTGCAGAGGAGAGCTGCGCATGGCGAGCCTGGCACGCAGTCAGCAGGAGCTGGGATCCAGGGAGGAGGAGGGATATGCACACACACACCCTTCCAGGCCACGACCCCAGCCCACAGCTCCCAGCGGAAGTACAGCTGTAAGCCTGCAAGCGGGCCAGTCTAGCATCACACAGCTGTAGTCCAGACACCTCCCCAAAGCTCCGCCGGTGAGTGCATGAGGTTTTGGGGAGATATCTAGACCTAAACTACAAGAATTATGTACCCAAATTCTGACATTTAATATAAGAACTGGTACACAAAATACTTACCTTGTGTTTCATTGTTAAATATTGGAGTTTTCTATAACACATTTCTTTCTATTTTCTACTAAATCAAAATGGCTCTGGTCAATGTAAACTGGTACCTACTTACTATGCCCTTTAGTTTAGTCTGTGGGTACATTGGTATTAAATATTTTCTAAACCATGGGTCACTTTTTAACAGTAAAAAATTCCTTTGAAGAATAATATACACACAAGGGTGTGCACATCACACATACACAACTTGATGAATTCAGCAGTTGAACACACTGTTATTAGCATGCAGGTCAAGAGACTCAGAGGCTTCCCTGCCCTCCTCTAGCCAGGGGCCTCCTCTAGCATGGGGACCCCAGCACTGGGGGACCTTGTGGGCGGGTACCTCCACTGTGGCTTCCTGTGTGCAGTGGGATGCTGGGTATTGAGCCGCAGCCCTGGCCTCCGCACATGAGCTCAGCAGCCCCACAGTAGGGCCATCACAAACGCCCTCCAGATGTTGCCAAGCGCTGGTGACGGCTAAGAACTACTGCCCTCCAGGGTAACTACTGCCATACCTTACCTCTAGGGTGCTGTCTTTGTGTCAACTTGAGAAGTTTAGAAAGTCAACTAAGTGATTCAGCAGTAGCCCAGGGTCCTAACTTTGTAAACAGCCTCAGCCCCTGGAAGAGGAGGGCGCAGAGACAGGTGGGGCCTGGGCAGATAGCCCATGTACAATATAAGGGAAAAAGAGGAGGCTTGTTCTCCCCCATTTGTACTTGCTGTTTTTGCTGCCTTCTCCTGCTTGAACTGCTGCCCCTGTGTCACACCACCTTGCCTCGAGCCAGCCGATTACAGACTGAGACCTCCACAAACTGTGAGCTAGATAAGCCTTCTCTTCCTTAATTTGGCTCATTGGGTACATTGCCTCAGCAACCAGAGAAGAGTAACCAAGACATAGGTTTTTAGCACAGGATTGGGCCTTTCTGTGTATTTCACAGAAATAACTTGCTGCTGCGCTCTCCTAGGTAGCGCCACCCTTTCTGAACTTAGTTCTCCGATAGTCCCTGGTGACGGTCCCTGGTGATGGTCCCTGGTGATGGTCCCTGGTGATGGTCCCTGGTGATGGTCCCTGGTGGGTGGGTGTGGCTGTGGAGGGCTGCTTCCACCTCTGCAGAGCTTTCGGCTGGCTCCAAACGCCATGAGCGAGTTATCCCTTCTACTATGAAAAGACATTTTGGTAAGTGCCAAGTCTTGACAAATGCAGTTTTAAATCTTTTATTTCTCACCATACCTTATATTGTGTCTAAAATTGTATACTATACCTTCTAAAACTTTTACTTTTGAATTTAAGAAAATTTTGTTTCTTAAGGGAGGACAGAAGGAAAAGAAAGAAAACCGGGATCAGAGGTCTGGACTGCTGGTCCAGCAGCAAGTTTATTTGCTTCAGGCTTATATGCAGAAAGTCTTGATAGAGCGCCCAACATTTGTCCCGGCTGACTCTAAGCTTTCCTGTTATTCTGGGGCCAGAAGAGTTTCTCAGGGCTAGCTGCTGAACAGAAGAGCATACACTCCAGAACACTGAGTCCGCTGCTGGGCCCAGTGCCCAACTGCGGGATCCGGGAGCTGGGAACCTTGCCACGTTCTATTCCTTATCAATTGTGCCTTCTGCAAGGTCCAACCAATTTTGGAGTCTGGCTTTCAAAAGCAACTAACATGTTTTTATGGTCATTTCCTGAAAACCTATATGGAGCCATGATGTTGTATCTGGGAGGGAAAGGAAGAGAGGAGCCCATATCTGGACTCCATGGACTCAACACCTGACTCCGGCTCGTGTGTGGCTCTGGGGATGTGAACAGGGCCAGGGTTCTGCAGGGCCCTCCTCCTCCAGCGGCCCCACTTCCTTCCTGACAGGAAGAACACTCATGACTCGCTTGCCTGGAAGGTGGTCTCTGATCAGATCTGGGCCCTGCCAGGGAAGGGGTGGGACATCCCTATGGAACTGCAGCCACCTAGGGCTTTGTGACACCGAGTGAAAGTCTAGCACTCCTAGACCTGCTCCCTGTCTCACCCAGGTAAGGAAACAGGATAGGGCCTGAAGCAGGAACTTGGCCAGCGTGAGTGGCACAGGCCTCGGGGAAAGATGCCACCCAGAGGCTGAAGCCAGAGGAGAGGGGCTGGGACGAGGGCAGCGATCTCAGACTCGGCCCAGGAAGCCCAGCCAGTGTGGCGATCGCTCTGCAGGGGGTCTGGAAAGCTCCCTGACCTGCAGAGCACATCCAAGCAGCCGGAGCAGCTGCCCACTGCTAGGCCTCTCTGTTATCAGGCAGCTGTCTTTCGCAAGAAGCCTGACCGGCGCTGCCCCACAAAGCATCTTTGTCTCTTACCTCTGGTATACAAATGTTCAGGTAACCACCTCCAATTTCAGTACAATAGAAAACATGGGCCAGGTAGCCAGTACCTATCACCATTGTTTCTGACTCACCACAACGAAGCTTCTGCAGCGTCCACTCCCTTAGCCTGGCCTGTGTGCTCGTCATTACTGTCCACTCTACGCTCTGAGTGGCATTTTATTAAATTAGATAAATGACTGTGTAGTGGGTGTATTATGGATTGGCTTTTTATGTTTGCGTTATGATGAACAAATGATAAATACCAAAAGAATAGAAAAGCTCAACCCAGTGGGACATGGTTTCTAAATTTTTTTTAAGGAAATCAATAGGAATTTATAAGAATATTTTAATTTTCTTTATTTTACAGATCATTGCATAAAGTAAGACCTCAGTCCCAAGCAAATTTTAGACATCTATAAAAATAATATTTTGTCTTTATTAGGCAGGGATTTAAGTACCATGACTAGTCTGCTCAAGAATCACAAGTGAAGCAGAGCAAGCACTCACTCCCATGACCTGGTGGTCCTCTCACACCCAAGCAGGAAAGCATCCTCTCTCCCCAGGACGGCGCCCCACTCTTCACCCCATGCAGCCAGCTGCAGAGCAGCGAGGCACTGGTCACCGACTTCAGGCCCTTGGGATTTAAAAACCAGCCTTTTGCTTTTGTTTCTTGACCAGAGGAAAACATTTCCCTCTACCTGCCCTTCACTGCTGAGCTAACCCGCAGACACGCACTTGACTCCTCACGGGACCATCTGTGTCTGCCCATCCACCTGTCTCAAAGTCTGTTCTCCACAAAGGCGGTGTGGCCATTGTCGCACGGCGAGGGAATGTGCTTCTTGTTGGGTTTCTTTCATACTTGCTTGTGAGTCCCAGTTCAGGGGTGTCTGATCTGGGGCCTGAGGGCCAAGCACCCTGGACCTGGTGGGTCATGAGTGAAATATGTGCTATAGTTAATGTATATGAGAAACAAAATTTCATTTGTTTTAAAAAATTTCTAATGCCAGCCCACAGTGTGGACATGCTTGCATCATTTTAATAAGTATCTTTATGTCTAAATGGAAATTGTGCATCTTTTTGTAAAGTAAAACATACATGTATTTTCTTCTTCTTTTCTTTCTTTTTTGCAATATCAGGGAACAAACTTGGGATCTTGCACTTGCCAGGCAGGCGCTTAAGTCTCTGGGCTGTCTCCCCGGCCCTATATTTTTATTAAAACACCGCACATGTATGCATATCTGTGCCTGTGTGCACACACATTTCAGTCCATCTCTACCAAGTGCACACTCGCATGGTGTGTGCGTAAATGTGCTTGCACACACACATGCCGTGGTAGTCAATTTCCCAAGGTACTTGACTCACCGCTGCCTGTGGCTGCTCCCCCGGGCCACGCCATGAGCACCTTGAAAATTACCCACCTCTATGGCTTCAGGTTACAATCTTCTAGGTTTTGCCTCCTATATTTTACCCCCATATTTCTCAAACACAGCCCATGTGTTGTTTTATTGATTCTTCTTCAGTTTTCCACACTCTGCAGCCATTGAGCTACACAGAGCCACAGCAACTCACTGGAGACCCTCAGGTATTTTATACAATTAGCCGCGGTTTGTCTGATATTTTCTCATCACAGGATGGGGGACATGGATCTGGAGAAAATACCACAGCAGTCGGTTCTCTGTACGCCGCACCAGAGGGCACAGGGTCTCAGCTGCCTTCTCATGACAACAAGAACCTGGGCCGCCAGGGAGGGTATTAACAGCCCGATTTCACTGCGTTGGCAGTCATAATTTTCCCTGTCCATTATTTGTAATTAGAAGCAACACATTCAGAGAAAGAAATGAAGCTCCACTTCTTGAGGGGAAAAATCTGTACTCATTATTTGAAATTCTTCTGTAAGAAGTCTTATCTCTTCTCTGTTTATTTTTTCATTCATTCAACTGTACTTGTGTCACTATCACTTTCTGAATATTTTAATCTTTGGGTTGAGTTTTTCAGAGAAGTTTAACTTTGGTGTCCCTAAGTTTATCAACACTTCACCTTCCCTCTTCTGTGTTTCCATCTTGTTTGGGAAGGCTCCTCAGGCCGAGTTTCCTCACTGACCCACAACTGGCTAAGAGCAGCCCAGTGCTTGTGCGACGGAGAAAGTGCTGCACACAGCTCTCGAGGTTCTGTAAGCAGCTGTCCTGACGGCACTTGTTCATGCTCTTTTCTGTCACCCTGCGTCTCGTCCCCTGTCACATCCACATGGTGGGGGTGTGCCTCTGTGCGCAGGCCACTGTGCACTTGTCCTTCTGTGGGATGGGAGTGTCCCTCTGTGACACAGCCCTTGCCCAGCAGGGGAGGCCCTGGCTCCATCCCCAGCACTGGGGGGAAAGCTGTTCCTTTTTTCTTACTTTCAGAAGAAGACAAAAAGGCCTCATGCTGTATGAACCCATTTATATGAAGGGCCTCAGAGGTCTGGGCAAGGCACAAAGGGGAGGGGCTTCCTGCCCCTGGGGCTCGTTTCTGGGAGATAGAATGTTCTGGAGTCTGCGCGAGGACCTGCGTGCAGCTGTGCCAGCGTCTCGAAAACTCCTGGAGTGTGTGCGTTAGCAGGATGAACTTTACAATACGGACTTATCCCCAAAATCCTCATCATGAATTGAACTTGGGTAGCTGGTGAAAGTTTTCTTGCTGGGATGATGAATGTGCTGTGGAATTAAATTTTGATGACAATGTGTACAACTCTATAAATATACTAAAACCCATCAAAATATCAAAATGCACACTTAAACAGGTGATTTTATATTTGGAAATTCTTATCATTGAAGCTGTTCAAAATATATACAGGCAATTTTGGTTCATTTTAACATCAGGTAAACTTAAAATAAATGGAAAATTAAAAGAAATTATTTGGGAATTTTAATAGGTCACTGAATTAAATTACAGACTAGTGAAAGGACTGTTAACGTTGGGGCCCATGTGGCCTGCACTGCTCCGGGCAGCTAAGTAGTTTCCTCATTCATCTTGTTCGTATTCTCTGGTTGCTTCTTGTAGCTTCTATTTCATTTGTAAATACATCCCTTTTCTACTCCTATATGCAGATATATAGTTTCTAATACATAGAAAATTAGTGAATTTTATGTTGAATATGTTTCTGGCTACTTCACTAAATTCTCTTACTGGTTAAAATAGTTTTTATTCTATTTCCTCGAGCACCTAGTAATAGTCTTATCATTTGAAAACCGATTTCCTCTCTGCAGAGCAACACGCGTGCCTCACATCCCTGGATCTCACATTCTTGCAATGACAAAGGTCAGCACAATCGCCTTGAACGCTGGACGCGAGAGCCGACCTCTGTGGTATGTGCCTTCGACTTCAGGGATGCCCCTTGCTCTTGGTTGCTGGGCAGGACTTGTTAAGCAAAGGGCTTCCCTTGCGCCCCCCAGTGTGAAGTCCCCTTGCAGTTGAGACAGTTTGTAGGTGGGGGTGAAGATAATTTGAGACAGGGTCCATATCCTGTTTCCAAGAACTGTGTCCTAGTGGTGTAGCCACCGATGAGTCTTGCCTAAATAAATCCCTATACTGCGGTCATGAGGCGATAACACCCAACTGTGTTAACTGTTCTGTCTTTCAGCCGGCGCTTTCTGAAGAGCAAGCTTCCCCACCACAGCCCTCCTTTTGGATAGCCCTGTGGACGTGTTCAGTGTGTCTTCGTCCAGAGTTGTCATCCTTGTGTTTGACACTGGTTGGGCTACTGTTCATGTCCTTCATGGTGCCTGTTCACGTTTGCACACGTTCTCACTTTCTGACACGGTGGCGAGGGTGCTCCCGGACCCCGAGGGCCTTTCACTTCCGGCATCAGAAACGGGCACTGGGTGTGCCCGCGGCAGTGCTGCCGCGGCTTCTGGCTCAGTGGAATCAGGCAGGCGCAGGTCAACCTCGCCCAGCCCTGTCCGCCCTCTAGCCGCCGGCCAGCATCCCTGCTCTGTGTGAGGTACCACGAGTTGGCGCTGACACTTTAAATTCCAGTCCAACACTAATGACTTCATGTTGGCTTCCAGCTAGATGCGCCTACGAATGGGCTTAACCTAAGATCCTGTGGGGATCTGTCTAGCTCTTGCCATATCCCATGAAGGAATGGCAGTGAGGGAAAGACAGATGAGAGGCAAGAAGCTGGGTCAGACGGAGCTCCTCTCTGTCGAGTGAAGGAGCAGAACTGGCAAGTACAGCAGGGTGTTTAGGCCCTAGAGAGGTCTTCGGTTCAGCCTCTCTACTCGGCAGTCACTTAACAGGCTGCAACAGTGTGCTTCGAGGAGCTCGTGTTCCCGGGCTGGCTCCGTCCTGTGTGCGGATTCCCATCCAGCTTCAGCCGCTCCCAACAAAGCATGTATGAGCGCTGTTACAATTGCGAGCACACACCTTGGTAGGGGAGAAAAACAAACTCTTTACGAAGCAGAGTTCAATGCTTGTTTACGGTTCTCCTTTAGCCTGGCAGTTGGGTACATGGTCAAAATACTATGTCAAACAGTAGTTTGTGAGTATTTTCTCTTTAATCTGTTACATGATTCATTTGAAATACTGTTAGATGAGTTTGTTTTTGTTTGCTTTCTGTTTTATGGTTTTCTCATTCAACTATGTTGATTTTTAAACTATTATTTTTTATAAAGAAGCAAATATTCCAAATTAGTAGTAGAAAACCAACTAATTAGAGACGTGCTGCGTGAAGGTCCTCCCACTGCAGCACGGGCCATGCCCTTGGAGAGCATTTGTTAGGTTTTGGTTTGTCCTTCCTTTGCGTCCTTTTAGAAAAGCAAGCAGGTGCATAGTGTCTTGTTTCATCATCTTAAAACGGAAACACACTCTATGCTTCTTCGGTGGAAGCGACTGCTACGTTACTAGCAGCATTTCTGTTCTGAAGCGCAGAAGGTGGGCTCAGCACAGTGAGGCCCCTTTCCTAGGCTCCCAGAGCCCAGCAGAGCCCTAGGAGTCCGGACTTGCGCCCTGGTGCTCTTAATCTTTCCTCTAACGTTCTCTATTTTTAATATTTGGTTTGTAATTCTCAAATCAGAGTAGACAAAATGATGCTTACATCTTTTATTTTCTGGAAATACTACCATTTCCCAGCTTGTTCAGAGAAGTTAATGATATGTTTAATAGGAATTTGGAATAGCTCTAACTTCCTGTTGTGGCAAATCTGACTTCGAGTTTATTTTTTGGAAGTGGCAAACACTCCGCAGGATCATTTGCTCCTTACCATCCCACACTCCTTCTGTTTGTTCTGACTTTAAACTTCCCAGATGCATGCCGCCTTCAAAATCTGTACAGTTTCATGTATGTAGCGTGTATCTGGGCTCACTATTTAATGGATAAAAAGCAGATTTAATGTAAGATACATAAGCACATAAGGATCGACAAGGTTGGTTTACAATGGCCACCCGCAGAGCCAGGTGTGCGGGCATGCAAAAGGCCCCAGGGGAGGCCTGCACTCACCTCACCTCTCACTGGGCGAGGAGTCCCTGCCAGAAGGCCCGAGGGCTGCGTCCAAGGTGGAGGCGCAGGCTGGTGCTCCTCCAAGAGGCAGAAGCGGCCTCCTTCTTTCTTCCCCAAGCCTGCCAGGGCGGTCTCTGTCTTCAGTAATCCCCTCGACCACACCCAGGACTTGCCAATTACTTTCCAGATTCTTCCTCAAGTTGACACAATCAAGTTAACTACCACATAGAGAGAACATTACCGCCCAAATCACAGCAACCTAAGCTACTCCAAGGGTTTTCTCTTTTTCAAAAGATTCTATCTCTTAGCAGTTAAGAAAACTATTTCAACTCTAGTTACTGAAAAGTGGCCCGGTGGCAACACTGCTTTACTAATATGCACATTAACCCAAACTAGCCTAAACAGCTGGAAATTGGAGAGGAGCCAGCTGGGGGCACCCCACCCTGCAGCGGCAGCTGATTTTGCTGCCCTGAGGCCTTTTGCTAATAATTTCTTCACCATCTAACCACAAGGGCCCCAGCACCACACCACAAAGCCAGTCCACAGAAACTTCCCTCTCGAGTTCTCACCCGTGTGCAGTGGACCTGCCCAGGCCCCCTCTCCTCAGCACAAGCCCTCAGGAGCCACGTCCGGCCTGTGGACGCCCTCTGAGACGCACCCTGACTTCATTCCTCTCATGCTACTCAAGCTGCACTTTCACATAAGCTAAGGCAAGTCTAGGCCAGAAGAAAGTGAGCTCAGAGGGAGGGTTGGTCGCTGATTAGGGGGCTTAGATTCTTGGGCAGAAGACGGCACTGTCAGTGTCAAGTGCTAACACTGCAGCATCTACCGCACAGTAAGGCTTCGCCCTAAGGGCCTTTCGGTATTTTAATATTTATATGTCTTCTTCCTCTTACCTGGTTGTGGCAGGCATTAGTTGCATTACTTTGGTCCCTTATATAGTCATTATGATAATAAAATTCCTAAAATTGTTCCCACCTGCAATTTGTGTCACTGTTCATAAATGACATTTGCTTAAGCTTGCCTGCCCATCTCTCCCTCCTTTCTCCTTTGTTTCCTTCCTTCCTTCCATTTGGCTTCCTCCTTTCCGCCATCTCAGCTCTCCTCAGGTTCCACAGCTGAGCCCTTCCCTCCCAGAAAGGCTCCGGCCTGCCTTCTCTGCCCTGCGCTGGGCCCAGGGTCATGGGACAGGTAGTGTCTGCTGTCTGCGTGAGAACAGAACAAGAGGACGGAAGGAAAGGCTGTAGGCTAGCAGCTGGCGCAGGCG
Source organism: Tympanoctomys barrerae (assembly GCA_002564285.1). Taxonomy (NCBI): domain Eukaryota; kingdom Metazoa; phylum Chordata; class Mammalia; order Rodentia; family Octodontidae; genus Tympanoctomys; species Tympanoctomys barrerae. The sequence continues at coordinate 8,190 of NDGN011367293.1, read as the reverse complement.
GCACTCAGCCAGGTGAGAAGCTACGGGGTGGGGCTTTTGACCCGGGTCAAACAACGATCACAGAACTGGATGCAGGAGGAAGATGGCTCAGGTTTCTCCTCACAGGGAGGGAAGTAAGCACTAGTTGTAGTTGTTCCGTGAGTTGCAAGAGTGGAGGTGCTGGATTCCAAGCGCGCACGCGAGGAGCACCCGCCAGCCACAGTGCAGCTGGTAACGGCCCACAGCTGCTGAGCTAGGGTCCTGCCTGCAGGTGCTGGCCTGCGGTTTGCTTCTGCCCTTCTCCAAATGGTGCCCTCAGCCACAAGGAGGTGACAGCCCTGCCCAGGGCCTGACACAAGGACTCTGAAGTCACCTTGCCTCAAAGAGGGACCAAAGCTACAGCGACACTGGCTCTCATGGGCTGCCTGAGGGGCCAGGTGGGAGCCCCTTCCGCTCACCCTTCTTTTCCTTTCCACAGCCCCTGACTGCAGCTCGGTGAGGCCTGAGCCCAGGAAGCCCAGTCCAGCTCAGCTCCTGGTGAGGCCACCTGATGGAGGTAGCCTGCGGGCACAGGTGCCACAGTTTCCTTTTAAGTTAAAGGAACTTGTCTCTTTAGGAAAGGCTGAGATAACTTTCCTGTGGTGAAAGGGGCTCTGAGGTCTAGGCTAGCAGGAGAGAGACATGTGAACATGTGGACAGGTTGGAGAGAGGGAACAGCGATGGGGAGAGTGGACGGGGTGGAGGGGAGGGGGCAGGAGGCAGCCTTAGGTGGGGACCCTGAGCCAGACAGGTGGAGACTTGAAAGAGAAGGTGCCTCTGAGTCATCTCCAGGCTGGTGCTGCTGTTCATGAATCCTCTCTCAAACCCCGTAGGGACATCTGCATGGAGAGATGCCTTGGTGACACCTGTCTGCTTTGTTTTGGAAACATCAGGGCCAGGAGGGACTGGCAAGTCCTTCTACAGTGAGAAGGGACTCGGGCTCACCCAGAGGTGGCCCTGGACAGTGTGGGGCAGGGTGATAGCCCCTCCTTTCTTCCCATGGCACAAGGTGGCAGGGCTCATGAATGGGCTCAGAGTGGGCTTGCTGGGGGTGCAGCCCATGAGCTGTAAGGATGCAGACAGCACTCCAGCGAGCACTGCAGCAAGCGCTGCAGCAGGAGGAGGCTGTGTTGTGACGGGTGAGCACGCGGCTTCCCCAGAGCCACCGCTGTTGCCTCCATGGGCTTTGCAGTCTTGTTACCTCCTCCTACGGGAGGAGGAGGAGGATGAAAAGGAAGAGGTAGGGGAGGAAGAGGAGGAGGAGGAGGAGGAGGAGGAGGAACGGAGGCCAGATATGGCTTCCTCTGAAGCTCAGGACCCTGCAGCACAGGGGCTGCCCTGTGTGACACTCGTGTGGATGGCAGGGGTTGTCGTACCTCCCGGAGCAGTGCAGGCAGCTGGCCAGAGTACACAGCAAGGAGGGGACGAGGCCTCTAATCTGATCCTGGGATGGGCAGCGGCCTCTCACTGGTCCCCTAGCCTGTTCTGTGGAGATGTCCATGCTTCCTGAAGCCCTGCCACACCCGTCCTCAGCCTGACGTGCCAGGTCCACTGTGCCTGGCCAGGGCTGTATGCGGGTGGGGCCTTCTTGTGGGTTTCTGCTGACCAGGATAGAGCCATGCATGCTGTGGTCTGGGGCGAGGAGGAGGACGGGGAGGAGGAGGAGGAGAAAGAGGAGGAGGAGGACGACGACAACGACAACGATGATGACACAGCCCTTTGGGCTTCCGCCTTTCTCCAGTTTCATCCTCTAATTTCATTCCAAAGGCATTGCAGATCTGTAGAAGGAAAGCGGATTCCCCGGGCTCTTGATTTGGGTCCCACTTTGAAGCTTGGTAACCACTTCCCGGAGCCTCTTTCCAGGTCCCAAGCCTGCCATGCCATCTGCCCCGGAGCCAGCTGAGCAGGACTGCCCGGGCACTGCAGGTCCCTCCTGCGCAGGGCTGCCACACTTTGACCTCTAGCTCAGGACTCCAAATCTTTATCATCAAGCGCTGTGGAAATACTTTTCATGGCAGTGAAAGTGCGAAGCCAACCAGGCCGGCAGTCCTCCCGCTCCTGGCACTTCCTGTGGCTCCCCCGCCATGCTGTGTAAATCTCACCTCAGGTTCAGCTCAGCTGGCTGGTTTGCCTTTGACTCTTCCCACTTGTTTTGGCTTTTACAGACACCCCAGGAGTTTGCAGGAGCTTTGGCAAGAGGGACCCACGCGGCTGTGCAGAGGGTGCCCTGAGATGGCTGCAGGGGCCGGGAGTGAGGTGGGCACAGAGGGGCCACGGGTCGGTACATGGTCTTATGCTCAGGACAAGGCGTGGCGCTCCCAAGCAGGAGAGGAAGGGCAGGGGGCGAGGCTCTGGTCCACAGGTCATTCTTGGCCCTGGTTTGCAGAAAGACTGACTGAACACTTCCTCCACTGTACAAGTCACAGGGCAGAGTCCCCAGTCTGCAGTGTCTGGGGCAAGAAGGACGGAAGGATGCTCCTTGGCTCAGTGTGGTGGGCTCAGTCTGGATCGCTCCTCCGCCAGTGTTTGCGGAAGCAGCCAGGTGCTCTGCATCTGTTAAGCCGCTGCTGCCTCGGAAACTGGGGCGCTGTTCCAAGCTCCTCCCAACTCTGCAGGCCCTGAGAGTCCTTCGGCCTCCCGCACACTGTGTGCCTCGTTCCTCCCTCCCAGCTACCGTCCCTACTGACCTGTGCTGCCGCCCCAACCTCCTCTGACCAGCCTCCTTCCCTCGCCGCTCTATTCTCCACACCAGGAGGAGAAAGATCGCGCTCTGGCCTTGAATAGCTCAAGCTACTTCCGGGTTTACAAATCTTCAATGGTTTTCCATTTCCATCAACAAAAATGGGAATGGCTGGTGTCTTAGTTACTATTTACCCGTTGCTGGGACAAATATCTGACATTCAAAATAAGGAAGGAAAGGTTTATTTAACTGACAGTTACTGGAGGGTTCAGTCCACACTCTGCTGGCTCCAGGGCAAACCACAGCGGTTCATGCAGCAGAAAACAGCGACGAGCAGAGGAGGAGCAGCCGCTGCGGCGTCCATCAAGCTCTCTCTTCCTTCTGCGCTGACAGCGAAGACCGGAGCTGCACGGCGAAGATCGCGCTCCTCCAGAGTGGCGGCTGCAAAGGTCAAGCTCCTCCGAAGACGGGGACTTCTCGGAAGCGGGGCAGGGTGGCAGGAAGTCGGGCAGGGCGGCGGAAGCCGGCCTCAATTCCTGGACCCTGCCTGATTCAGTCCTGGGCCTGATTCAGCCAAGTTGGCGCAATGTATCAACTAGCACAGGGGGAAGGCCCTGGCTGCACACCCAGGTACCACGCAGCCACCACCACCCTCAGTGGGGGCCACAGACACAGCTCCAGCTGTGTCCCTAGAGAAGTCCGAGTCCCTCGGTCCCCTGTCCTAACTCACTTCTGGAGGCCTGGGAGCAAGGAATGCCTCTCTGGTGTGGCAGCCGGCCGTCTCCAGCTGCTGTCTTCCCCAGCTGCTGTCTTCCACTGCTCAACAGGGACCAGGAGCCACCGATCCACCCGCCCACACTCGTGGAAGCTGATCCGGGAAGGACTTGGCCCTTCAGCAACACGGCTTTCAGCATCTGATTGTGAGGCTGTAGTCACTGGTAGTCATCTTTCCTGAAGAACGAGAAGTACTTTTCGTACTTACTCCCCAAGCTGACATTCCCATTCCTAGATATTTACTTAAAGAAGTCAGAACACACATGAGCAGGCCAAGGATTCTCATGCAGGAAGGCTACTCGGCAACAGGAGCGTGCTGGTGTGTGCACACAGGAGCACAAGCCTCGGGAATGTCGTGTCCGGGCAGAGAAGCCAGGCGCAGCAGAGCCACACTTACCAAAGGCCACGGAGGGGCCACACGAGCGATGGCAGAGTCGGGACAGTGCTCGCTTCCACCAAGGGGTGCTGGGGGGCTGGGGTGCTCATACATCAAAGCGAATCAGATTATGCACTGAATATCATGCACTTTATTCTATATAAATTATATTTCAACTTAATCAATTTGGGAGAACTTAAAATTAACCATAAATAATTGATGTTTATCAAAAGACTTATATTTATCCCATATGATAAAAAAACAGCTGTAAAACACTTCAAAAAGCCCCCAAATAAAAAAAAGCCCCCAAATCTATAGAAAAATCTATGGAAGTTCATGTACCTAAGCAAGGTTCATGCAGGCATGACACAGGAAGACCACCCTGGGAGGCAGTGGGGGTGGGGGGTGGGAGAGTGACCTCATCGCAGTGCTGGAGGTGGAGCAGGCCTGAACTGCAGGCCCTCCACTGCCAGCAGGGTTGGTGTGCAGCACAGGCACCCGCAGTTCTGAGCAACCCTTCCCCCACTCCCTGTCCCAGCTCCACAGCAGACAGGCTGCCAAGAGCAGGACTCCCTCCCTAATTCTACAGCCTAGGTCTGGATCTGGAATCACGTGGCAACACGCTGCCTACACCAGGGCCAACGTGAGATGAGGACGTGAGAAGGGTGACCCTGTCAGGACCAGGGTCAGAGCTGCAGCCCTGGCGCTCTGGCAGCACAAGCTCTAGGAATCGTCTTCCAGGGCTTGCCCCAGGCAGATCCCAAGCCTGCCTCCAGCTCTCACAGTGTGCTTATCTGTCTGTCATTCTAGCTCCCATCTCTCACTGTCTGTTGTGCGCTCTCTCTCTCTCTCTCTCTCCCTGTCATTCTTGTTCCCTCACTCTCTCACTTTCCCTCACACGTCTGTTACTTTCTCATTCTGTTTCTGTTTCATTCTTGCTCTTACTCTGTTTCTCACTGTCTCATTCTTGCTTTATGTATGTCTGTCTCCCTGTCTCCCTCTCTGCTTTGTGTCTGTCTGTCTGTCTCCCTCACCCACTTCGTGCCCCTGGGGTCCTGGTAGGGTGGTTGGGAGTGGATTCCAAGGAGCCTGGAGCTCGGGAGAGCTGCTTCCAGGTGCAGTGACCCTGAGGCTGAGTGTGCTCTTGAGGACAGAAGCACAGGCAGGACCTTTCTCTGTTCCAACAAAGCCACCTTGGGTGAAGCCCCTGGGCTGTGCAGAGGAGCTTGGCAGCCGCGGGACCTGATTGGCATTAGCCGTGTCTTAAGAAGACAGTCACCAAGGCTCAGAGGTGAGCAGAAGTTTAAGGGAAGTCCCCTCATGTCATATAGCTTTCCACAAACGTCCCAATGGAGCAGTTTTCACTCAAAATCAGTAACTCAATTTTGTTGTTTTTGTGCAACTCTTAGGGGTTTTGAGTGAAAAACCTCTGTTTAGTTAGCATCTTGATCCAGTCTTGCTTCGCTCTAAAATGATAGCACCATCACTTTTGCGCAAGCTGTTTTTTTGCTTGTGAATATTATATTGTGATGGTAGATAACTGTACATGGTTATAACTGGAAAGGAAAGAGTCTACTGGACAATGTTTCAGAATACACTTGAAAAATCCAATTTTGCAAGTTCCAATAAAGCCACTAGTATCTATTTGATGCCAGCATTGTGGAATGAACTTAAGATATTCCGTTTAATTCCTTATAACAAAATCACCTCCACTCTGCAAAATGCTACTCTGTGCCTCAAAGAATGGCCCATGTCACTCTCTTGTTTTTGTACAGGCTTTCACTGTAGAGTCACAAAGTGACTCTGCGAGTCTTTCTTTGGATGAAAGAGTTCAAGAATAACTAGACCTTGCGAGCATCTTCCTCTATTTGGGGAGGGCCATCTGTCTGGCTTCCGTTCTGCATAGTTGCAGTTATGTGCAGCTGGCAGCATTTGAAGGCCTCGCTGGTTGTCCTTTCCTCTGAAAGTCACCCAGATGGGCCTGGACCAAGAGGTATGAATGAAAAGGAGCTCAGGAAACCTGGGGTTGGGCGCTAACCATCTCGCGCACACGCGAGTTAGGGAATCAGGTCCCAGTGAGCGTCCCTCTCAGACACTTCAGTAGAAACGTGTGTGCCATTCATTCCCATTCTGCCATTCTTCTCAGCAGAAGCCAAGACACTGAGGAGGGAGAGCCCGAGGGCCCCTGCAGCGCCACAAGGGCCTAGGAGGACCCGGGCATGCGCAGTCCCTGACTGCTCACACCGGAGCGAGGCACCTTGGTCAGCAGAGGCTGCTGTTGGGACCTGGAACACCAAGAAGCTGCTCCACGTGTTGGAAACGGCCCTTGGCGGGTTGGGCCCCACACTGCAGCGTCTGTGGTGTTGTGCCCTTCCCGTGCCCCTCTACCAAGCCCAGGTGGGTGCAGCCGAGGAAAGGACGCTGCATCTGCAGGGTGCCGTGCTCCAGCTGCCCGCGAGGGGTCAGGGGCAGGTGGGTCTCACGGCTTCAGAGCAGGGGCCCTCGCCGCAGCCCCTCTGCTCGCATGGGCTCAGCCCCCACCTCCAGCGCCTCTGGACCACACAGTCGGTGTCCCATGTCTTCTCCCAGCTTGCTGGCTCCTTAGCTCTCAGGAACTCACCCCCGGATCAGGTAGAAGACAGAAGGTCGCACAGTCGGGCACTGGCCCCACAGTGCCTGTCTTGCCCTACAGCCCTCTGCAAGCGGCACACGCGCAAGGGTGGCCGAGCAAGCGCACAGACGCATGGCTGCCACCTCCGAGAAGCTGCGAGGCTCTGACCCATCTCAGAAGTTAAGTTAAACACATTGATTAAGGTTGAAAGTGTAATCCCTGGGGTGCCTGAGGCCTTGAAATTCACCTCCTTAATAAAAATGTTTAAAAAAACTGGAGGAAATGAATTAGTAATCAATTTGCTAACGAGGCTGTTTGTTTTAACTTCTTTTGTAAACATTTAACTTTTAGGTTGACAAATGAAAAAGTGCTTTCACTTATAGTGTCCTCTGGCGTTAACTTCTAACTGCACCAAGGCCTGCAGTCCTCACGGAAGGCCAAAGTCCCCCTGCCCTGGGGCACCCAAGCTCACCCAGTCCTCCCAGAAGGGTAACTGTGCCCCTTGGCGCTCAGGGACAACCGGGTGCTGCCCACCCTTCCCTGTTTCCGAGGGCAGGGTTTTGAGCACAGGCTCTGGAGGGTGCATTTTCCAGTGTCTCGGGACGCGTTCCAGTAAGATTGGAGCAATTAGTGCTATCTTGATTAATGAAGCTAAATTAGCTCTGTAACTGCCAAGGCAACCTCTTTCTCGCCAGGAGGCGAGGATTTTGAACTGACCCCATGCAGCCCTCCGGGCAAACTTTCACACCCTGCTGGAAGCCACACCCCGACTGCAGCTGCTTTTCAGCGAAGCAGTTGGCAAAGCCAGGCAGGACCAGCATTGTGTATGAAAGGAAGGAAGAGTGTGGGCGTGAGGGTGTGGCTTGTAGCTCGGATGAGTCCTGCCGGGTCGTTGTGAGCTGCAGTGTATGCATATATGAAATGCAAATGGCCACAGCATCATCCTCGAGTCATTCCAGGTCAGAGGCTCTCAAAGTGAAGTTCCCCCACAAACATGAACAGATGGGTACCACCTAGGGACTTGTCAGAGAAGCAAAATGTGGTCCTGCCACAGAACCCTGACTCGCAAGTCCTGCCCTCCCCCGGGGCATTCTGTGCACACTGACGTTTGTTCAGGAGTCAGCTTCACACAGCCTTTCCCAAATGGATCTCCCTTCCTCTCCTGGGAGTTTAAAACCCACAGGTGCCGCGCTCCAGCTCTGAGAGCCCCATGGGGACTGAGCTGGCACCTGTGAAATTCTCATGGCTACCGGGACAGAGAAGCATCATTCTGAAGACTAAGTGTCAGTGACATTGGGTGGCAGGTCATGGCTTTCTAGGTGTGCTGTGCTGCTGACTTAGTACTCCAATGTGGGCACCTGGGTGGGCACTGGGAGCTGTGATGGTTGGGTCCTCCTGGTCTGGGCAGAGGCTGCAGCCTGCTGAGTGCTAAGTGTGCATGGTTTCCAAGTAGAAGCAGGGCCTGGATTTGCAGGAAGTCAGAATGGGTTTGAATTTTGCCTCATCCAAGGGAAGGGTACAACCTAACCTCTCTGAGCACCATGAATATTAAAGTGAACATGACATTCATTCACAGTGCTGGGCAAGGGGGAGCACTCTGCTCCATCTCTCCACCTCCTCCTCCTCTTCTTCTTCCTCCATGTCCTTCTCCTCCTCCTCCATGTCCTCTTGATTTGAAGTTGAGACTGTCTGAGAATAGGATTGCTACCCTGCTTTTTTCTGAGGTGCTGG
>NDGN011367291.1:0-12640 GCA_002564285.1 Tympanoctomys barrerae | reverse complement strand
CATTGTTTTTATATTTTTTCTTTAAAATAACTGATGTCAAAATAAATAAATAAATACGAAAAAAAGAAGTATGATATAATAAGGAAAACTAGGTACAAAGACTTTATTCGTGTATAAATCAAGATGAGTCAGGTATAGAAAAAAAATAAAGAACAGTTAAAAACATGCTTTTTAAAGCAAAATACTCACGCATTAAAATTAACTTTTCTGTAAAGGATTATTCAGTTTAAAATGTAAGATTAAAAAGACAAAGATAATATGGGTTTTAGATGAGTAGAAAAAATAAGGAAAACATGCTTTGTTTCTCTTCCTTCACTCTAAATTACTAAGTATCCTACAGAACCCCCTAGGTGATACTATAGGTTTGTGCTTCATCAATGCAAACAGAATGCTGGAAAAAGAACAAAACAGGCCTTAACCTTAAGGTCAATCACTTTTCAGTTGCTTCATAATAAAAATGTAGTTTGGGCCAAAAATTTGGGGGACATAAAGTTTAGAAGCCAATCTACTAGAGTTTGATCCAATTCCTATTTTTAATGTGCAAATTAGGTAGTTTATAAAAATTTTGGAAATGAAGACAACTGTAGAATTTGTTCATTAAAGAACAAAAACATCTCATTCAAAGCTTTAAGTGGGTGTTCTGAAAATAATCTTGTCATAGCTTGCCGCCTTGTGATAAAATGATACGAAAGATTTGAGATGAGGTACCAGTTCTGAAGGAAACCACATCTTAACCAGACAGTATTCAAAAACACGCACAAATTTCTAAGACAATCCAAACTCCTCCCCATGGCTTACAAACCCTGATGAGGCAGGGCCCTTGTTGCCTACTTCTTAGACCGTGACTCTTCTTTCTGGCCTCGGAAGCCCAACTCACTCTGCTCCTTCAGCCTCATAAAGCAGCTGAAACACCTTTCCCTCTGCTTCTGGGATCCTATTCAGAACTCAATTTCAGTGTTCCTCTCTCTTCAAAGAAAGGCTTAGCCTCGCTAAAGCTGCCCCTCTCTAGACTAGCACACCATGCTGTTTCAGCCCTCAATGTAGCAATTAACAGCAGAATCAGATATTTACTGAATTATGTGTCTCCCCTTGCTAGAACCTAAATTACAAATAAGTATTCATCTTAAGCTTGTAACTATGTCATGTCAGATACCTAATGTGCTCGCATAAATTTTCTTTAATACTTTCCTATAGCTAACCGAGTTGTAGCCTTTAAATATTATATATAGAATATGAGATTAAAGAATATCACTACCAAAGCTTTTTCTAAAAGCTGCAACGACAGAAATGGTGTGGAATGAGACAGTAATCAGTCCTAAAGACATAGGTATAACCTTGACTAGCACAAGTCACAATCTCTTGTCTTAATCTTATTTATGGAAATCTCCCCCCTGCCCCCCCCCAAAAAAAAGAAAAATCAAGCATGGTCTTTCTTCTATTTTAATCACAAAAGGCCACCCCCCACCCCCCCAAAAGGGAAAAAAAACGACATAATCATTGAAAAAACCTGCTGGGTTACGGCTTTTATCGTACTGAAAACTGCGCAGGGCGGTGCTGCCCGGAGGACTCCCCGCTGACCACCGCGCCAGCTCACACAGGAGATTTTCCCAGCAAGCGCGGGCTTTCCCCGCACGGCCCCGGCCCGCGCCGCTTGCCTCCCGCCTCCGCCGCGTCGCGCGGCCGAAGCCCGGCAGGCGGGGTGGGCCAGCGTCCACACACGCGTGCTCACCGCACTGCGCGGAGCACCCCGACAGGGCCGCGACTTACTTCCGTCGCAGGGAAGCCCCCAGAATTCGCTCAGTCCGAGAGCTCGCGGCCTCCGCTCGGACTCTCCGCGGGAGGGCAGCCTCGTACCGCGCCCGGCAAGAACGTCACCCGCCTCCCTCACCGGCCGCCGCGGCCAGGGCAGGGGGCCAGCGGCACCTAGCTCAGCCGGGGGCCCTGGGGTGCCGGGCGGGCGGCGCCTATCACGCGACGTTGCCCTGAGCAACCCCACCTGGTAACAGGCCCCGCCCCTGGGGCTTAGCCGCGGCGCATGCGCACCACGCCCCCGCCGCACCCCGCCCCTCGGCCCGCCCCCGCCGCGCTCCGTCCTGCCGGCCGTCGGAGAGCGCCGGGCGCGGTTTTCAGGGCTTTCGATTTGGCTTGGTTTGGTCCGGGAAGGTAAAGTCCCAAGGCCTAGTGAATGCCAGAAATGTCTTTTGTAAAAAGGGGAGGGGCACGGCGTCGACACTCTTAGCGGCCTAACTTTTATTTGGAGGTCCGCCCTTGCCGTGCCGTAGTGCCCCTGCGCGGTTGCCGCCTGCCGGCGAGCCGCACCTTGAAGCCGTCTTCCGCGGCGGCGACGGCAGCGGCGCGGGGTCCTGGGCGCCGCCTGTGCTCTCGGGTTTCCCGGCGCGCTCTCGAGGCCCCACCCTGCGGTGCCGCCCACGGCCCCGCGGGCCCCCGTGGGTCTCCCGGGCCCGGATGGACTGCGGCGTCCCGGTGCGAGACTTCCCGGCTGCCTGCCTATAAAAATGGTCTAGAGAAAGTTCTTTGGCTCCGTGGTACTTGTTAGCTGCATGCACGGTGTGGTAGGACTACGTCCAGATGAAATCGAGGACACTAGTCGCTTTCGCTATTAATCCAAAGGATTGTAGTGTGCTCTGTAGTGAGGAACATTGATAATATAGCCTCCCTGGGGGTAATAACCTAGAAACGCTCACCTTCAAAGACGAAATCGACATCGTGGGAGATGATTTGCGACGAAAGTGCGCGGGGAAAGAGGATGTCACAATTCACAATTTGGTAAAGCTCTTGTGATTTTTAAATTACCAGAGTACATTATAATTAAGACTTTGAACAACTACTTTCTAAAATACTGCAAAAGAGTATTTTTCAAAAACAAGTTGTATAAGTAATAGTTTGCTGTAGGAAATACAGAAAATACAAAAGAAGTAGCTAATAATCACATCAAATAATAGTTCGTCTTGCATGCCTGTAAAATTCAGTAATTGAACAAAAAGCCCTGCGTACTGCCTTGTACAACTTACCTGCTGAGTATTTTCTATGCCTAAAATTTGTTCATTAGCTTTATTATTTTTTTGCCTAATGTCCACTTGGAAACATAACCACAGTTTAACATTTTCCCTGTTTAGTCTATATATGTAATGTTAAAACATACAATAAATAATTGTAAAATGGGAAGAAAGAAAAAAGAGAAATTGGGTCAGGGGATTGGAGAAAAGAACAAAGGGAAAAGCAAAAGGAAAAAAATATATGTATAAAAGATAGTTAAGATATACGACTAATTTTTCTTAGTTCATTGAAAAGTATGTGCTAATATTGTTTGGACAATTAAATGCTGATATACTATGAGTAATTTAAAGATAACTATACTGCAAGGTCTTATCCATTGTTACCCTCCTATCATTGTTTTGGAATTTTGGTTCTTTTTCTTTAAAATTTAAAATATCACCACACAGTAAATAATGTTAGATTAAACATTAATTTTTATTGGCATTTTTATTTTACAATTTATTTTTACAATATATTTGTGAAACTAATTATATTCATCTTGGTTTATCCACATTTATCATCATGTATTTTTCATCAAATGGAAATGGAATTACTGGGTATAAAGATGTAAAGATTCTTAAGTACAGTACTACTGAGAATTTGTGGCTTTAGGATGGTTGCATGTTTACACTCTGAGCAATACTGTGTATAGTAGGGCCTGTCTCTTCACAGTCTTGCTGGACTTGAATAATACCTTTATTCGCTAACTTGGTGAGCAAAAGTAGTTAGAATATTGTCTAAGTAAAATATGTAAAAGGAACCCCTGGCTACACAGGCCAGTAAGAGAACAGTGACTTCAAGGACAACTGGTCAGTTCTTGTCCTCAAAAGCCCCTGCTACATGTTTGCAATTTGGGAAATATTCTAAAATACCTTTCCAATAAACTATAGGAATAGTTTATAAAGATAAATTTATAAGAATTTATAAAGATCTTTGGTTACATGAATAAATTGGTTATCTTATGACATACAAACTATCAAAATATTTGGACTTTTGCTTTGGAATAGTAATGATTTGGGTATTGTGCTTCTGGATTTAATTGTGTAGTTATTTTCTGATAAAAAAAAATCCAATCTAGTTCTCCTGCTTGTAGTAATATTAAGGAATACAGATAGTTTAAATGATACATCTTAAAGTAGCTTTTCAATTAAATAGTAAGCAATACATGCTTCCAAAATAATTGCAGTGGGAACGGAGTAGGTGTGAGGCAATTAGCCACTGATTAAAGGGTGTGGTCCAGGATAAACAGGCGCTCTGAGGAGAGAGAGAAGTGACAGGGGCAGGAAAAACTGGGAAGGGTCCATTATTCGCTTGAAGCCTGGCCAGCTGAGGTATGAGCTTGCAAAATACTAGTTTCACAACAGTCATGGATGCATTGAGGTTGTCTGGCAAACCTGGCATCAGTTTCCAGAACAATATGGTTGAAGACATAAGAAACTTCCTTGAGATTCTTAGTTTGTGACAACATATCAAACTTGACTTATAAAACATGTACATTTGGGGCCGGGGAGATGGCTCAGTGGAATAAGTGCTTCCCTGGCAAGCACAAGGGCCTAAGTTCAATCTCCAGTTCTGGGGGGGAAAAAAAAAAAGTACATTTGTGTTTGCATATATATTTTTTGAAATGTCTTAAAATTGTGAGAATTGTGAACAGATTATCTCATATCTGAGGCAGTTATGCACTCTTCACAACCAGCATTATCCACAGGGGAGACCTCTGGGGATATGGCTGCAGCACCTGTCTTGAGCATGTGTCTTTGCCATTACATATGCTTTATGCCTTCCACCCAGCTTTCTTTCCATTGTCCCATCCATGTAATCCTGTTGTGCCAGCAAAACAGCAAAAGGAATTGGAGTTCTTTAGAAAGAAATAGAATTTCGTTCAGAAAAAATAACATAAAACCCCAAATTGCCAAACACAAAAGTCAGAGGATCAGAATAAGGATGGTTTACACTGGGCACACCAGGAACTGCTTGTTGTTGGAAGCTATACATGTGGCTGGAAGAAAGAATACCAGAAAATACTGATCAGCACCCACCGATGTAAATAAATCTGCCACTAGGTCCTTAGTGTGGTTTGCTCTTGCAGTATGATCTTTGGTATTTGCTATAGTCTAAAGAAATTTTGTTGTTCCAGTGATGGCTTTTTGTTCCTAAATGGTACAAGAAATACTTTTTCTTGTTTATGAAATTTAATATTCCAACTTCCCATATCTTAATTTTTTCCTTTGGCTTAATTATTCTGTTCCATTTTTCCGAATTCTATATTTTCATATATCTTATTGTTAGTGTTCTTGAAGAGAATTCAAGATATTAAAAGGAATTTTTTGGGGAAAAAAAAGTACATTTTGTTCCAGATTTGTAGCTTTAGTTACAAAAAATAAAATATTACAGGTATTGCCAAATCATATTCATCTAATAATAGTTTGACTTGCAGAATTAATAAATCATATTCCCATTTTACTTTTACTGCCCATATTGGTCTGGAATGTGACATTTGTTTTTTTGGTTTTGTTTTGCAGCTGAGGCTGCCCTCGCCCTTTAGACCACTGAGCTATTTTGCTGGTCCTGGAATGAAACATTTGGATGATACCATTATTTAACATTGTATAGTATCTTGTCCATCAATTGGCTAAATGAGAGTTAGCTGTTTTAGATTTCCCACGGTTCCGCTGGGTACTGGTCCTTCTGCCATAGCAACCATCAGAAAATAGTAGCCATGGCCCTATGGCTATCCCAAGGCCTTGGACCTCAACAAGGGCCACAAGGTGACTAAGAATGAGAGCAAACCAAGGCACAGCTGCTGTCACGGATGCCTCATCAAACACCAAGTTCATGTGGGACATGATCCGGGAGGTGTGTGGCTTTGTTCCCCTACAAGCCTTGCCATGGAGCTGATCAAATTCTTCAAGGACAAATGTACCCTCAAGTTCATCAAAAAAAAGGGTGGAGGAGCATGTCCATGCCTAAAGGAAGTGTGAGGATCTGAGCAACGTGCTGGCCGCCATGAGGAAGGCAGCTGCCAAGAAGGACTGAGCCCCTCTGGAATAAAGCTTTGCAGGGAAAAAAAAAAAAAAGAATTGGCTGTTTTGCCCAAAAATAGCAAGATCTCCCTTTAGTTTTACAATTTGTAACTTGAGGAATATTGTGAGGTTTAGAAGAATAAAAGCTATACCTAATGAGATTGTATTTTTTTAATTTTTCTTTAGTACTGGGAACTGAACCCAAGACCTCACTGAAATACATTGCAAGGTCTTTTTTCTTTTTTGATACCTCATTGTGCTTGCCAAGCAGGCTCTTATACCAGTGAGCTATATCCCCAGTATCCCCAGCCCTATTTCATTTTATTTTTCATTTTTGAGATAGAGTCTTACTGCCTCACAAAGTCAAGTAGGCTGGGCTAAAATTTGTGATCCTTCTGTCTCAGGCTTCAACTGACTGCAACAATACTTCCCATTCTTTTTGTTCTTTCACTTTGCCTTTCATCCATCAAGAGGTGGTAGTTATGTTTTGACGACCAATTTTGTGAAGAATAAACATTTTTTTTGGCTTATGATTTCAGAGGTTTCAGTTCCTGATCAGTTGGCCGTTGTTTCAGGCCTGTGGCGGCACATCATGGCAAGAGCATGTAGCAAAGTAAAATCACCCACTTTGTGGCCAGGAAATTTTCACTTCAGAAAAAGGAGCTGGAAAGAAATTAGTTCCTTCCAGGAAACCCACCCAATGACCCCAAATCCTCACACTAGGTCCTACCTCTTAAAATGTTCCACCCCTTCCCAAATGATGGGGAGCAAATTTTTACTATGTGCACCTTTAGGAGACTCTCCATATTCAAATGACAGCAGTCCTTTTTCTTGATTTGGGTGGGTCATTATGACTGCCTTAAGCAAAAGGGAATGCTATCTAACTTTCAAGGTGAGGTCCTGAAAGGCAATTCTGCTGTTGGGTCACTCTCCCTTAGCACTCTGCTCCTGTGCTGTGGGGAAGCCCAGGGCATGGAGGGTAACTAACACCATATCCCTCCATCCAGGCTGATATTTTAAGCCCCTGAATTTTGATGTGCTTGATTATATAGGGAGATAACTACTACAGACAATCTGAGGGGCATATCTAACAGGTTTTACATTGTTTAAAATTCCCTGATAGCCTTTATATATTATTTATAGAAATACCAGCACAATATCTTGCTTAAAATGGGATGGATTAAACATGAACTTATTAGAATTTGTCTAAAACTTAAAAACTATTCTTAGAGGTGAGGAATGTTAGTAATTTGATTTTTTTTTCCCAGAATGATGTTTTAACTCTGGACAAATTTATAATTCTGTGAATTCCTTATGCATAATCTACCATTGATAAGCAGTTAACCAAGCTAGAAACCTAGGAACCGTCCCATATCCCTTACATCCCATAGTAAACAGATGTTGCTTATACTGATGTTTACATTTTAAACTAGTCCTTTCTTTTCCGTCTCTGCAGCTGCCTGAGTTCAGGTCCACACTATCCTATCTCCTAATTGCCACAGAAACTGCTACCCTGGTTTTCTTATTTTCCTCACTCCTACCCCACACACTCCTGCTAGACCCAGCACATTCCATGTTGCTGATGGAGTGATGTTAGGAAGGTACAAAACACAACTCCTCTTGGATTCCTCTCCGCACCTCCCAGGTGTTGCTCATGGCTGGGGTGGGGGTATGGTATGGTGCACACAGTGTGCATGTGACCTACTGAAGAGGTCAGAAAAATTGGTGGTATTTATGGTTAACATTTTAAATAAATTTGCATTTTGCTTTTGCTTCCAGAGCTGCTATGAAAATTAAATGAGATGGTAAAACCCTTCTCAAGAGTGTTTCACAGAAGTTTTGTGGGGTATTACAGATAGTTGTTTTTTAAACAAAAATGTAAACTAAATGTAAACTTACAAAAATGTAAGTTTAGAGATAATGAATTAAAGAAAGACTAGTTTCTTTATGGAAGAATTCAGACTTTCTTCTGAAAATATCCATAATTCTCTTAGGGGATCAACATTGTACATCGTGTTCTCAAACATAATTTAATCTTTGGACCATCTCGTGCACAGTTCCATGGGAGACACTTTTGGGAAACACTTGATTTGTGTACATAGGAACCAACTAGATGGTGGCTACATTCTAAACTCTCTGCCAGGATCTGAAACTATTGTATGGACACTTGCCATTTTCTCTTACACAGCATTATTTCCTCCTCTTCAGGTGACAGCATCCAGTTCTTCCTCTGGGGAGCAGTCCCTCTTTCCATGGGATCCTAGCAGCACTGTCACAAATGACCTCCCTGACATTCCTTCTGTATGAGGTAAAACATATAGTCAGCAAATCTCTTCTGGGAGCTGGCATTTCTAAGTGCATTAAGGAGGTAGGTGAGTGGCACTGAGTGACTCCTGAGGCAAGGCTTGAGTTCCTGTTGCTGAGATCTGGAGAACCGTCCTATTTCCCATATTTGCCCAACTTGCTTCTCTGCTTTTAACTGAATCTGATTAGCTAAACCACATTCTTCCCAAAGAGTTTTACTTTTTCCCTCAATCCCTCTCTCCCTCTCTCTTCACCCCAATGATGCAGCTCCTATGTTCTGGTCCCTGCATACCCATTTTGCTTTATTGCTTTCATGCTTGGTTCTAGCTATACCTACTTTTCAGTCTCATGAAGGTGTGTGCCTTTCTGTGGTGCTATCTTTGTTGATAGTTACAATCTGAATAACTTTTCTAGACTTAAACCAAGGATTGTCTTATAAATAGGTCTATCCTGACTTCATGAGACACTTTCAGCTAATAGACTTCAGCTACTTGTAGCAGTTTGAGGACTCCAGGCAATAGCATGTCTTCCCACCTGAATTACAGGCTCATGGAAGAGAAAAAAAGGACACAGTAGAGATCAAAATACTCCTTTTATGATTGTAAAAGTCTAAGTTGGAAACATGGGATACACAGGTGGGACCCACAGTAATAGGCTTTCTAGTTCTGAACCCCAGAATGAAGCACCACTATCTACCCAATAAGCATAAAAAAACTAGCTTCCAACTGTAGGACAGGTTTTGGTTATGAAGTTAATATTTCTAGGACTGCCAAAGGGATTTATTGCTTAAACAAATGATTTTTCTCTTCATCTATCTAGGATAATCATACTCAGGAGATAGAGTCTTATCCATACACCATAAAACAGGTATAGACTCCTTTAGTTCTGCCTGGTTTTGCTGCAAGGTCGGCTGCAGAACCCAAATCAACCTCAGCACATGGTCTTACTGGCAACAGATATGAGAGGAGATTGAGCTGTACGAGCCCAGCCCTTTGACCTAAATGTACCTTTCAGAGAGAGAAGAGGTAACTGGTACATTGAAGAACTTTCATGAAACATGAGGATAACATCCAACATTCAGCAACATTTTCTTCACTTGACTCATTGAGCAAGGTCAGCCAGTCACATACATAGGCATCCTCTTGAGACTACAGTGGGAAGGTACAGCGTGGGACTGTCTTGCTACTTTCAGTACATCATTCAACAACCATTTTATGTGAGTTATTTATTTATTTATTTATTTATTTATTTTTGCAGAACCGGGGATTGAACTCAGACCCTTGCGCTTGCCAGGGAAGCGCTTACTCCACTGAGCCATCTCCCCGGCCCCCTATGTGTGAGTTATTTTTAATCAACAGAGGTCATTATTGATTTTGACCCAAGAAAAATCTAAAATGGATCAGAAAGTGCATTAATTAAGTCAATTCTTGGGCTGTTCTGTGACCAAAGCTGAATAATTACTTTCCCAGCCTCATTCCCATTCTAAGTTATTGCAGACTAATTGTTTAAATTTGTTCCTGATAGGTTTTGCAATGAGATTAAATAACTAACTTAAAATTTCCAGCAGTAAAATGAGAATACAAACTGCTCCTTTTTTGACTTTCATAGGGTGAAATTAAGCAACTAAGGTTAATATTCCTTGAAAACTAAAGTCCAGAGGGCAGGGCGATGGCTCAGTGGAATATGCATTTCCCTGGCAAGCGCAAGGGCCTGAGTTCAATCCCCGGTTCTGCCAAAAAAACAAACAAACAAAAAACTAAAGTCCAAATATATACCCAAAAAATCACAAGAATTTGTTATTTTGTCCAAATAAAAGTGCTCAGGCATTTGTTTTTCTGACATACATAAATTTGTCTTGTGTAGTCCTCTCTGGTGGGGGTTATGAAATCAGTGTTTCTAGGACTGCCAAAAAGATTTATTGCTTAAACAAATCATGTTTATCTTCATCTATCTAGGATAATCATACTCAGGAGATAGAAGCCTATCCATGCAACATAAAACAGGGATAGACTTCTTTTGTTCTGCTTGGTCCATTTGTAATACACTTCCTCTTTCCAGTGACTTCCTAATTTCTTAGGCATATGTCCTTAGAGTTCAGGCAATACCTTTGTTTACATCTACAATAACTGAATGGTGAGTCATTTTTTTTTTTAGCAGTTTGACATATAACTTACATAGCTCACCAACTTGACAGATATAAAATTCTATAGTTTTTAGTATATTCATAGAGTTGTACAGCTCAATCTAACATTAGAGTACGATAGAACATTACTACAAAAGAAAGCTCATAGCTATTAGCAGTTACTACCAAATCCCCTCTACCCTATGCCATATTCTGTAAAAACAGTAATTCACTTATTATTCTTATAGCTTTGGCTGTTCTGGTCATTTCTTGCAAATAAAATCATACAATATATAGTCTTTTGTGATTGAATTTTTCATTTAGTTTGTTTGCAAGTTTTTTCATATTATAGAATTTACTTTTTTATTGCCAAATAACATTTTATTATACAAGTATGTCACATTTTATCTTTTAATTAGTTGATAGAATTTGGATTATTTTAAAATTCTAGCTATTTTGAATAATGCTGTTATAAACATTTTAGTTCAAATTTAGGGGTTGATATCTTTTTGGTCTCTCAATTATATACCTAGGAGTGAAATGTTTTGGGCATACAGTAACTATAAATTTAACTTTTTTTTTTTTGCAGAACTGGGGATTGAACTCAGACCCTTGCATTTGCCAGGGAAGTGCTTATTCTACTGAGCTATCTCCCTGGCCCCTAAACTTAACATTTTGAAGAACTGCGAAGGTGTTTTCCAAAACAGCTATAGTATTTTAGAATCCAAGCTGCAGCGTACCAGAGTTCCAATTTCTCCATGTCGTCACAATCATTTGTAATTGTCCTGTTGGTTATAGCCATCCTAGTAGTTCTGTAGTAGACTCTCATAAAGTTCAATTTATACATTTTATTCTGTCATTTGTGCTTTGGCATAGTATATAAGGATTTACCATAATGCAAGGTCATAAAGATCTACTTTGGTGCAGTCTTCCAAGAGTTATCTAGTTTTACCTCTTATATTTATGTACATGCTCATCTTGAACAAATCTTTATGTGTGGTATGAAGATGAGGTCCAACTTTAATTTTTTGCATATGGACATCATTTATGCCAGCCCGTTTTTTTCATCTAATCATTTTAACATCATTTAAAAAATTAACTAGATTTAAAGATGGCTTGTTTTCAGACTCTTAATTTGGTTTCACTGATTTATATTTGTCTATCAAATGACAATGATGACCTTCTAAAGATTATGAATATTATTTGTCTGTCTTACTCTCTTCATTTCAGTAGCAAGTTTGTCAATTTCCATAAAAAAGCCATATGAAATTGAGATACAGATTGTATTGAATCTGTAGACCAATCTGAGGATTCATTATAACCTTGAAATCTTTAAATCTATCAGAATGGTATTTCATTCCATTT
This sequence comes from Tympanoctomys barrerae, assembly GCA_002564285.1. Classification (NCBI taxonomy): domain Eukaryota; kingdom Metazoa; phylum Chordata; class Mammalia; order Rodentia; family Octodontidae; genus Tympanoctomys; species Tympanoctomys barrerae. Next base: position 769 of record NDGN011367291.1, on the reverse strand, counting down.
ATTTTTCTTTAATTTCTTTCCACAATGTTTCATAGTTAGCAGAACACAAGCTTTATATTATTATTACATATATTTCTAAATATTGTATTTTTGAATATATATATATCTGTATATATGAAATAGTTAGGACATACACCTTTCTCTTAGTTCCATGAGAAGAAAGATTTGTACTACAAATAACAACTATGAAGACAATATATAATGTATTAATTATTGTGACTGTCATACTAACCTGTTTTGAAAGTGTCTCAATGCTATTTTTCAATAAAAATATAAAAAATAAAAGTATTATACCTTTTGATGCTGTTATCAATGAAATCATTTTAATTTCAGTCAGATTTTTGTTAGTACGCACAAATACAATTGTTACTTATTTTTATATCCTATAAACTTGTGAACTTGTTTCTTAATTATAATATTTTGGGGGGAATCCTCAGAATATTTTACATCACCTGTAGTCACAGATAATTTTGAAATAGGGGATTAGGGTATGCCAATACTGGCTGGGGAAGTAGGCATGACTGTTAATTACAAGATCTGGGCACACATATGCATAACAGTCCCATAGCCCTGTGTGTGGATGTCTCCAAGAGCTTGAATGGGTTTTCAGTAGGATGGCCTAGATCTGGGATTCCAGCACTGTGGGACTCATGTGTAGAGTTCTCATGGGATTCCTTCAGACTTGGACAGTATTAAAAGACAGATATTCTCTTAATTCAATGAGAAGAAAGATTTGTACTAATAGTGTTGGGACAGGATATCATGTCTG
>NDGN011367261.1:0-11904 GCA_002564285.1 Tympanoctomys barrerae | reverse complement strand
TTCACTAATCCCAAATCCTGGTTATACCCCCTGGACTAGAAGTAGACAAAGGAGTCTTTCACAAAATTGAAATGTCATTTAGGTGAAGGACAAGACATTTTCCACAGACACTGAGAATTTCAAACTTTGAATGGCCCTGACAACTGAAACACTTTCAGCACTGAGGGTTCGGGGGATCCTTCAGCAGCAAACACCAATTTAAAGGGCACGGGGTCTTTTCGGATTAATCTGCTTGCTGGCTTGTTCTTCTTCTTGTAGAGCTGCACGGAAAGATTTCACTTTATCTTGGAAAAACAAAAGAACAAGAGTGTAAATATTGTATTATATGCTATACAGCATGCAACTTTCTAGGTCCTATTAAGTTGGCTCTATTTCACAGTAATTTTGTATTTTCCCCTTCATTTCACATGGTCTAAAGCAGTGATGGCGAACCTTTCAGAGTCTTCAATGATACAAATGACCCTCTGTGTGCTGTCACCACCACGGGGCTACAGCCTCACTCAAATACAGTGCTCAACTATGGCAACAGGTTCATTACAGAGCCCCTTCTCCCTCCTGCCTGTTTCTCTCTGCATATGCCAGGCAAGCACACCATTGCTAAACTGAATCCCCCAAGTGTAGTTTAAAATTTATTTTGACAGGGTCTCACTAAGTTGGTCAAGGGTAGTGTGGGTTGTGCAATCCTCCCATCTGAACTTCTAGAACAGCTGGCATTACAAACATGTTCCACCATACCAACAAATACCTACTTTCTATATCTTTCTATCAATTTTACTTCTGTTGGGATATTTTACAGCATTCAGTTTCAATTAACTTGAATTCTTTTGGGAGTAGAGGCAGACTCTAAAATATACAGTAATGTCTAAAAGGAAAATTATCTGTCTAAACTGTAAAATAGGTATTTCTACTCATTCTACATAAAACTAGCAAGTGTGTATACATATACTTTTCCTTCTTTCTCTGGATTTTTGTTTTGCCCCCCCTTAACCTTAAGGTATCTTCATCTTCTCAAAAGAAAAAGTGAGCTAGAGAGAACTTGAAATAATACTCTATGTTAAACAAAAATCAAAACCACAATGGTCTGCCTTCATTCTTCTGGAAAGAAGGTGGTAAACCCAGCCTGTAACTTCATTGCACAAATGAAAGTCTTTCATTGTATACACCCCAACACCAAGCAGATTTCATACCCAACAAAGATTAAAAAAGAATTACCCCGCAGTTCAGTTAAAATGTCTATTTTTTGCTCAAGAATAGCTTCAAGTTGTGTTGCGTATGAATCTACATCGTAGTCTACTTCTTCAGTCATCTCTAACAGAGCCTTTTCATCTTCTAGCCATCGGATCGATTCCTAAAAAAGACCATTCAGTACTTGAATGAGCCTCATTATCAAGGATATCAACTTATAAATATATTCACACATACTTGAGATATTCTCTAAAATATTAATAGAAATAAATCATTTGTATTCAAACAAAATTTATTTCCTTAAACTCAAAAAACACAAAACATACATTGAATACAATAAGCCAATAAAGATGGGCTTTATTCAACCTGAGGGGCTCTGAGTGAGGATCTTGGGGGAAGCAATGAATCAAGCAGATACGAAAGAGCAGAGTTGTACTTAAAACTTCAAAAGCTGCCCCTGAGACAAGGGAAGACTAAACATACCAAAGCTATTGAGGAAGATGATGGAAGTTGAGAGCCTAGCACTCACAGGACATCTGGGACCAACATCTGCCTGGGATCTGCCATGTTACGAACGTGGCCAGTCCCCTGGGAAACTCATGTTGGAGTTTAATCCCTACTGTGCAGGTGTAAACGTAATACAATTATAGGGCTCAGGGGTGGGGCCTTTGGGAAGCAATCAGAATGTTGAGGTAGAATGCCTTTTAGTTGAATTTTGGTGGCTTTACATGAAGAGAGAAAGCAGAATATAGACACATGGAAACATTCCATCCTTCCCCTTACGACATCCTGTGCTGCTTTGGGACTCTACAGCAACAAGGCTATCACAGACGGGGTCCTTCAAATACTGGACCAGCACCATGAGCCAAATGAACCTATCTTTGTAACTTACCCAGACTGTGGTACTATGTCGTTTGCAACAGAAAATGGACTAACAATATCACAGTCACCAAGCAAGGCCTAAACACTAAACATTCTTCAAAATTACTGTGACTGTAAGGGACCAATGGATAGCTGTTATGGCTTTCACTTATCAGTATCTCCCAAAGACCCATGCATTGAGACTCAAGTCCAGTGCGGTGACATGCAAAGGCAGAGCCTAGAGAAGTAACTGGATCAGGAGGACTTTGTCTTCTAGATAAATCCACTGATAAGATCACAGTTTGATGGTGTTCTGGTAAGTGATAGAGAAAAGGATGTGGGCCTAGCTGCAGGGAGTGACTGTAGTGGCATGACCTGGGGACTTTCTGGTCCTTGGCCCCTTCTTTCCTCCTCACTCTGGCTCCTGACTGCTCCTTGTGAGTAGCTTTCCTTCACCTCACCCTGCCATGTTTCTGCCTCTGCACAGACCTGAAGCAACGGAGTCGGTCACTCATGAATGGAAACCTTGGGAACTGTGAGCCAAACAAACTACCACCTTTAAACTATGTATGTAAAGTATTTTGTCCCAGCACTGGAAAGCTAACACAATAGCTTCAGAAAAGTAAGGAGAGCCAACAAATAGTAGCTACTCACTTTCAAAAGTGTGTCAAGGAATTCCTTCAGTCAACTGATTTTAGCTATGTGGAACCAATAAATTCCATTTTCTGGCAATGTCATATACCCTTTATCAACAAGACCACACAGTACTGAATTTAAGGTTTTTGGACTTGAAAGTAAGTGCTCTAGGTTTTTAGAGTGCATATAACTTCACTTTTCCAAACATCAACTCACTTTAATGGCTAATTACAACTAGACTATATCACCAGACAGAAGTGGTTAACCTAGACAGATATGTATGAGAAAACGTCTATGTATCAGAAAACATAAGCATGCACAATGTTTTTTTAATTCAGCTACACACTTATGTAACAGAATCTTATTTTGAAAAATGGCAGACTACAGTACAGAAGAACAATATATTCAATAGGAGAAAAACCACTCACTAGATTGTAAGTCAGAATATCTAGTTATACCAATAAACTTTTAAGATTTTATCTGTAAATGTGATGGAGAAATCATGGCTTATATACAATATCTTGTTCCAAAAGGGCAGAAACAACAGTTACATTACAAGTGTCTGTTCTCAACTGATTCTATGGAGACTCTTGGGTGCCAGGGATCAAACTCAAGAGCTTGCATTTGCCAGGCAGGTTACTTATGCCACTGAGTTATCTCCCTAGTCCTAAACATGTAGGCCTCTAAAGAGAGTCTCATGATAAGGGCTTGATTAAAGCCCTAAACTTTTAATGAACATACGTCCTAATTTGAAATAACATGTTTTCTTTCATATTGGAGTCCTTTATCCAGGTGCTTGGATGAAGGACTCCAATATGAATTGGATGAAGACAAAGCTGAGGTGCTTTACTTTCATTTTTAAAGACTTTCTTCAACATCAGAAGAGATATGCCAATAAAGAAGACAGTTATTGCTCTATTTTTTCCTTCACATCAGCAAGAGAAATGAAGGTGGGGGTAATACAGTCAAGCTGACAGTACAGTCTTTACAAAGACGTCAAATGTTATCTTTACTTCCCTCATGAATACTGACATCCAGGATAGTCTGTTGAAAATACATGGCAGCTGGGCACAGTGACCTGTGGTCCCCATACTCAGGAGGCCAAGGCAAAAGGATTGCTTACGTGTAGAAGCCTGCCTGGGTAACATACAATATTTAAAAATAAATTTAAAAAACAAACCAAACAAAAACAGGAGAGAAAAGCACTAAACAGTATAAGTATTTTATTCTTTGCCTTATTGAGCAATGCACCCAGAGCCTCTCACACATATACTACTATATCCTGAGCTACATTCTTATCTCTCCTTGAAATATTTTTTGAGACAGGGTTTCCCTAAGTTGTCTGGCTCACCTCTAACTTGCATCCTTTCTGCTTCAGCCTTTCAAACATTTGGGATTACAGTTTTAAGTCACTGCACCCAACTTGTAAAAATACTTAGTTAGAGATAAATATCTAAGGAGCTAGCACTTCAGAAAGGGGCACCTTTCACTCAACCTCCTGCTCACAGATCAGCTTAAGAAGTGTTTCTCCATCTCCCAAGGTAGTCTTTCTCGTCCACAAAGACTTTTACTTCCTCAACTGCTCCATAACCCTTTAAAGAGATATTTTTTACTGCTGTGAAATAAACTGGCCTCATAAAGAAAGTAGTGGTGGGCAGTTCAACTCATTTCCAAAAATGAACAACTGCCAACATCAAAGACACACAAAGGTTGTACCTACAGTACATCTCTTAGCATGCTGCAGGGAAGTGTTTGGGGTTACCATTCTATAAATAAATAGTATAGGGAAAAAATAATTGCCATGTCACATGTGCTGAGATACACATGCTCCTATGTGTAAATAATTTTTTTTTTTTTAAAGAGAATAGTGCTACATTCAAAGTATCACGAGTTTTTGGTTAATATATCTCAAGAAATATCTTGACTAAAGATCCTTTCTTACTTTACCTGGAATACTGCCCTGTGATCTTCCACAACCTGCTCCTCCATTTCTACCATTTGTGACACAGCTTCATGGAAAGTAAACAATTGTGGAGAAACCTCTTCTTCCTGAAAATATAATGTTTTAAGAACTAAGTAACTCTCAGTAGTTCAAGCCAAACTTTAACACATGAGAGCAAACAGAAATTTTCACTTTAGGCTTTACTGCATAATCATCATAACAAAAGCAGTCTCTTTTGTTATGTTAGACTTCAATTTTTCATATATACATTCATCGCAAGTTGTAAATAAACGGAAATACTGCAGTTCCTTCATATTGTTGGTTGGACTTAAAATTTTCTGACTACATTAGCATGAAAGCAAATGCACTCAGAAACACTGTGAATTCTGTTCTTTCCTTGTAGTACTCCCTTGTGATGCTGGATAGCACCAGCACGCCACAGCCGCAGGGAAAATAACTGAGACCATGCAGTGTACTGTGCTGCTCCTTATCTATGGTGTTGGGCAGTTAGGTGTAGTAAATGTATTCTGGACTTACAGTTTTTTCAAAGTATGATGGGTTTATCTGCATGTAACCCCACTGTTAAGCTGAGAAGCACACATGGATGCTTCACATGCTTTACTTCTGCTGCAATACAGTGGCTGGAGCCCAGGGCCTTCACTTTGAACTATACTCCTAGTCCATTTCAAAAGTTCTTTTAAATTTTGGGGCAGAGTCTTACAAAGTTTGGCACTTTAATCCGCTGAGCTATTTGACCAGTCCCCACAAGTCTCTTTTCTTGAAAATGTAAAGATGGTATTTTTAAGAGATGTAAAGGTAAGTTGTTCATAACAGTCACTATTAGTGTTGTGAAGAAGCAACTCTCACTAAATCTTATTTTCTTACCAGCTTCTTACAGGGTTTTTTTTTTTTTTTTTTAAGAGACAGAGTGGCTCACTATGTTGTTCAGGTTATCCAAACGCTGCTGGACTCCTGTACTGCAGTGATCCTCATGCTTCAGCCTCCTGGATACTGTAGCTGATATTATAGGTGTGTGCCACTATTTTCAACAATATAGAAAAATCTGAATTTTTTTTTTTTCTGTTTTCTATTTTGAGATAGTCTCTCCTATTTTAACTACCTACACTTGGCTTGAATTTGTGATCCTCCTGCCTCAGTCTCCTAGAGTGCTGAGATTACAAGTGTTACGACCATGCCCCACTCAGAAATGTGAACTGACAAACTCACACTTCTATTTTGTCAATGACAGGAAACAAGCATGTGTATATGTGGTACACACACATATACATACATACAACATATGATTATTTTAGTCTTACATCAAGTCAAACTTTTCTGCCTTAACTTTAGTTTTTTAAATTTCCTTCCCAATCCAGTGTCTGAAGAATTATTTTATTTCCTCAAAATATGGTGTTAGTGATGGAGACAACCACGCAGAAGTCAATTTGTTTTGTAAAATGAGTAGAAAAGCACTACTTTTCAAATAAGATAATGATTCAAAACAAATGTATAAATTTTAACTTACATTAAATATTAAGTAGACATTTGGCTCTTTCATTCTTGAACATGTATATAATCAGACTGACTTTCTCTGAGAAAACACGCATGTGCTTTTTATCAGGATGTGCTGGCATGTCCTCATACACTGTCTCTCCCTCTCTGACAAAAATGCACTCAGCATGTGTTTATTCAGTTTTTCTCACAACCTCCCCATCAATCCAGGATTTGTTTCCTTTGCGTCAAGTTACTATGCAAGCAATTACTTTACATAGTCTACTATAAAAATTGTCTCTAAGTGTTTTCTTCTTCTGGAATTCTATGCACTTGAATATCCACTGACTTGTATTTAGTTTTATTTCTAGGGTAGGTCTCAGATGCTAGTCCATTTTTACCTACTCTGGCTACGATTTACCTTTCCAAGAATATACTCACATGCATAATATCTCAACTAATGCTGCACCATCTCAAGGCAAGTTGCCTGAAGATGGTAAAGCAATGCACTTTCTGTAACACGAAAGCTGTAAAAACTGATGACAGTTAGAATTCCCAGATTATTCCTGATCATCTAGCCAATCTCTCCAAATTAAGGCTCTGCAAAAGCTCAACAAATGCAAGAATAAAATGCAAAGCTCTGCTGTAAGGAGTGCCTGTCTTACTCTGCTTTTGTGCATCTCTGCGAGATCCCATATCTAGGTACAATGCAAAGCTTACTTTGAGTATTCTAAGAACAACTGGTCTCTTTCAAAACCTGGAGCAATAGGAGATAGAACTGGCTGTTGACCATAGTTTAAAATTTAGAACTGTTCTTTTCAATTAGGTTTCCCTGATCTTTGAGGCACTGGAGTTTGTGTGGTCAGAGGTGGGGGTGGAATACTGTCCTGTGCACTGCTTAAGTGCTCAGCAGCATCCTTGACCTCTGTCTACGAGGCAGAATCACCTCAGATCTGACACCCAAAATGTCTCCACACATGGGTGAGAATAGCTGCTTGCAGCCCAGCTGTAGTAGTGGACAGTGATACGAACACGGTAACCAACAGTACCATGTTCATTTGTCATTCTAGAATATTTTGGAATTTGCAGGTGGCAAGTAAGTTTACCTGAAATAAAACTTGGCTCTGGTACAAAAATATCTAGGTTTAAATCTGGCTTTGGCACTTACCATCTGTATAATCTTTGTCAAATTACTTAAACTCTCAGAATATCAATTATAGAGTAAGAATTATAGCACCTATCACATTAAACTATAAAGATTACATCAGAAAAGTAAAATGCTTACCAATACATATCATGTAGAGAGAAACTAGTGAAAGCTGTAAGTTTGTTTATTTATTCATTTTTGTGACTGGCTCAGCCCACCCTGTGGGCAGGGCTGGCGTGGCATGTGGTGTTGGGGATCGAACTGAGGTCCTTGTGTGCTTGCCTAAGCAGGTACTTTAAACCGCTGAGCTATCTCACTGGCCCAAAACTTTAAGTTTATTATTAGAACACACTTGTTTTGGTTTTGTTATTACTGCTTTTTTTTTTTTTTTTTGGTCTTTTTGAGATAAGACTTTACAATGCAGTTCAGGCCAGCCTCAAACTCACAGCACTCCTTCTGCCTCAGCTTCCCACGAACTAGGATTATAGGTGTGAGCCACCATGCCCAGCCTAATTATTGCTTTTTTTCTTTCTTTTTTGAGACAGAGTCTCACAATGTATTTCAAACTGGCCTTGAACTCACTATACAGCCAAAGCTTGCCTCAACTTATAGCGATCCTCCTACATGAACTTTCCAAGTGCTGGAATTACAGGCATGCACCATCATGCCTGGTTACATTTTTTAAATGAAGTTAAACATCAACATAAATAATTACCTCTTATAGAAAGAAGACCTCTTGTGTACAAGTGTGCACTATTTGTGCTCATATTTTATATTTTTCTGTCCTTATAAAGTTGGGGTGTGTGTGTGTGTGTGTGTGTATATATGAAAAAAGTTTCAATTATAAAATAGACATATTTCAGATACACAGAAAACAACTTGATTTAACGGATACTGGCACTTTGCTATGTTTAAGTTTTAAACAGTTCACATACCCTTTTAATATGGATGGCTACCATGTGTAATGGCCCAGGTCCGTAACCCCAGCCCTCCAGAGGCCAAGGCAGGAGGACTGCCCTTAGTTCAGGCCTAGCCTGGGTCACAGTGAGTTCAAGGCTAACCTGAACAGAGTAAGACCGTGTCTCAAAAAACAAAATGAAACAAAACACCAAAACACCTAGTATGCTTATGTCCATAGTTCTTTTTTCTTCAAGACAGGGTCTCACTTTGTAGTTCAGGCTGGGCTTGAACTGGTCCTGATCCTCCTGCCTCAGCCTCTTGAGTGCTGGGATTACAGGCATGCACTACCATGCCCAGCCCAGTTCATTTCTTCTTAAACTTTACATAAGACACATGCATAATTCTTAAATTTGCTTTTTTATTACTTATTAAAACTTTAATAGTTATGAAATCTGAAAGAAAGTTCTGATCAGGAGGTTGGGAAACCACATAAGTAGATGGTTTGGGTTCATGAGCCGTACAGACAGGATCACTCCTGCTATAGTAAAAAAGCATCCATCCCATTTAACACAATATTTACATGAATAAGCATGGCTACATTCCTATAAAACTGTATTTGTAAAAACATGGTTGGCACAGGGTAGTTTGCTGATCTCTGATTTAGATGAATTCTCAATTAAGCTTTGCTACTAATACAACAAACTAAAATCAGATCAATCACAATCATGCCACTCACATTTTGTTCACAAAGAAGTTTTAGATCATCTCTCTGGGGAGAACTCCCCACACCCCACTGCGTTTCTAAATCATCAATCTGGTTTGGTTGATGGTGCATTATTGGGCGGATATCACCAGCGGCAGTTGGATCTACAGTCAGTTCTTTCACCCTATAAACAGATTAACAGGTATCTAAAGTTAACAATGACTCATGCATAGGAATAAGAGAACAGTGACCTATTCAGTATAAGGCAATTCAATTACCACGCCAGGACTGATGTCACCTTTAGAAGCCAAAATCTGTGGCAATACTAAGGGGATGTTTGGTTGTTTAATTCTAGGAATTTATTGAAGCAATTTTATAATTACTTCAAGTATAATCATTGTATATAAGAATTTGCACAGTATGTAGATTCAGAGCTTCAAAGTAAAAGAATGTTGTTGCAGTTATACTGTATGAAGAGAAAAAAGTTAGGAATGACAATTATATCCACAAATGGGTCATGGCCCAAATCAGAAAATAGGTATTTTTTTGAAGGTTTCTGGCATTTTTAATGTTCAAAATTGCAAAATGTTATTTCTAGTATATCAATGTTATGAGTGTTTACCACTTTAAAGATGGTTACACATACTTAAATTTAACATATGGGGGAAATTTAAGCCAAGAATATCCTTGCTATCTCACTCAAGCAGGGAAATTTATAAGAGCATACAGAATAAAAGAAAACTCTTCATTTGAAGCAAAACTGTAATATTTTTGCTTTTGTAAATTTTGTAAATATACAAAAGTGACATCATCCTTTAAAAAATATGAGAAACAGGAAGCCTGAATTCTAAAATCAACATTGTAAAGTAAGTAATAAAAACATAAAAATGTAGCTCATGCAGTACAACCACCACCTGCCAAATGAAATGAAATGAAAAAATAAAATGGCGCAGGACAAAAGTAAATGAAATGTTTATAGGTAGCACAATCTTAAAAAAAACTATCAAAATAGGCATCTTAGGTACAGAAAGAGGTAGACCTGGTAATCGAAGGAGAAAAGTCGTCATACTCATAAGAAGGAGAAAGATCAGGGCGACTGCCACCGCCCTGGGAGAAGGGAATGTCTGACGGACTAATTCCAAACTCCTTTACTCTGCAGCACCAAAACAGCAACAAATTGAAAGAAAATGCTCTTGAAAAAGACAGCAATACACATTTCAAGTCTTCATTTAATACTGTTTTATTTGTTTAGAAAAGGTATCACCATTTTTATAACAATGTATTAGAATATTACTTTACAATCAATTTTTAGAGATTTCGGAACCTCTTAGGCTAACTGATGCCCTGCTAGGAAGACCTAATCTTTCCTTTCTGGTGTGTATTCTTCTTTTCTCATAAACCTGCCTAGAAATTTAACTAGGCCATTACTGAAATCTGAATGCTCCTAACTTGAACTACATGCCTGCTGAATCTGATTTTCTCATGTGGTCAGTAGCAGGAATATTTTGTTTACTGGATTACTAATTTTGCACACTCCAAATAGGACTCCTTAGGTACTAATGTAAAGGTACCACCCCTGGTTTGTAATGAACTGAGTCCTGCTTAGGGACCTCGAACAGTATTAGCTATGAAACAGTCTAAGTACAACTGAGAAGTGATTCAGTTTTTTTGTGCTCAGTGATTAAAGTTCATATGGACTTTAAATTGCTTTTGCCAACACTTTTTACTACTTATATTTAATCAAATTATAACTTTGCACTTTATTGATGTGATCTTATCACACTTTTTGCTGATCTCATTCCATAGCAGAAAGCAATAATTAGTAAGTACTTCCCATGTGTATGACACTAGGAGTAGTGACTTTCACTTCTCCATTTAAGACACAGGGTTCTGTTTTAATTTTTAATTTTATTTTTTATTTTTGGCAGGGATTGAACTCAGGCCCTTGCGCTTGCCAGAGAAGCACTTATTCCACTGAGCCATCTCCCTGACCCCTTGTTTTAATTTTATAAAATGCAAAGAAACTACCACACTACGCTGTTCCCCACTCTCCTATGAACAGTGTTAAAACAGCACTTTAAGTTGATAAAAATCCCATTTATGTAAAGCAGCAACACAGCTCGGAACTCATAACTCTAAAAGGGAATAAATTTTGACAATAAATTTCTTACTCCATTTTAAAAGTAGCTAGTATATTTTACTATCTCATAAAAGGTCAACAGGTTTATACTTTCCAACAAAGTTCATTACCATTTAGAATCTCTTCAACTAATGCAAAAGATACAAAAGATTAAGGATATGCCATCTACATTTTTTTTTGTGGGGGGGGACTGGGGATTGAACTCAGGCCCTTGCGCTTGCCAGGCAAGTGCTTATTCTACTGAGCCATCTCCCGGGCCCAAGATTAAGGATATGATCCAAATATATAAACCTAGCTATGATGCCCAAGGATACATTCACAGATGGTAAAGCTATTTTTAGGTGGGGGAACAGGGGTCCCTATAATTAATCTTGGATCCTTGGATAGATAATGAATTCAAAGCTAGCCTAGACAACACAGTGAGTCCATAGCTCAAAAAACGAAGAAAATGACTAAACTAATTGATGGCAATCAGGACAATGGTTACCTCATGGCACAGATTAATGGATTTTGGCAAATTACTTAGAATTTGTTATTATAAAGGAACACATGAAATACTTTTTTGAAGAGTTGGTAATGCTCTATTTCCTGATCTGATGAAAGGAGTTTTCACTTTACAAGTATTTATTAAATTACTCAATTATGTTTTAAATATTTTTATGTGTACACATTTCATATTTTCAGAAAATACAGAAAATAAAATTTCCATTATGATTAAAACCAAAAATCTGATTTTCTAAGTCTAAATACAACGGAGAGGTGATTCAGTTTTTTTGTGCTTAGTGATTAAGGTTTATATGGACTTTAAACTGCTTTTGCCAAAACTTTATTATACCAGTGTTATGGTTTGTGTATAGGTGTTCCCCCAAAGCCTCATGCAGTCTTGGGGCAGCTTCTGG
>NDGN011367260.1:0-14966 GCA_002564285.1 Tympanoctomys barrerae | reverse complement strand
TTTTTTTATTTTTTTGTACTTTAGGGAAGGGTCTACAGGGTGTTCAGGGTCTCGCTACTAGATCAGAATCGTAGTGACTCTCCTGTTTACAGCCTCCCAAGTGCTGGGATTATAGGGACACCACCACACCCAGTCTCAATCGAAGTCTCAGGGGCGGGGCCAGCATGGCAGCCCTGGGAATGAAACCCCTGTATCTGCCTACGGAGGTGCTTTAATCTGCTGTGTTAGTTGGCCAGCCTTTAAGTTACTCTCTTAAAGATTGAAATTTTTAAAAATTCTGTTTACTAGGGGGAATGCTTTGTTTTGTGTTCTATTGAAGGAAAGGTAACATGTGGCTGAGTTGTTGAAAGAATAAATACCATAACAGCATCTCTTTCGCATCATCATCATTATCTACTCTTAGAAAAGATAACATCTTATATGTAAATGATAGTTGACCTTATTACACAATCCAAAGACTAAACATATATTTATTTCTGAATGTTAACTCACCTAAGAAATTCCAACAACCATTAATGCCGCATTCACATATAAATACTCAGGCCATTCCTCAGCTGTCTTTTGATCTGAGGAGGGTCAAACATTTGGCTGACCTCTGACTGACCTTAGAAGATCAAGCTTCCAAGAAAGAAAAGGGAAGAGGTTGCTCTTAGATTGCATTACTAAACCTGTGGTCAGAATCTAGAGTCTGTCAGCGCAAAGAAGCTTCTATGCATTGCTGTAACACATTTAAACGCTTAATGTATGAAAGACAAATAATTTCAGAATGGGAGATAATAACTTTAGCTATGTTATCTTCTCTATTTAAATTAAACTGGCTTAATAGAACGTTTTAACTCAGTTAAAGTTATGCTCATTTTTTCTTGGCTGGCCCTGTCTTGGCTGGTCCCTTCTCCCCACCCCCACTCAATACAACTTCTGGATTTTCTCCACAGGTTATGTCATTCAGTTACAGATGAAAGTCAAACTATTTCTCTAGTGCTTTCTGAGTTATCATAATTTCTGTTCAGATTAGTGATTTCTCCTGTAATTTTGTATCTCCTCTCAAAGTAAACAAAGTAGGTACAGCACAAAGACAATACAGTCCCATGGTGGGATCCATGGGAAGATATTTCACTTGCCATTTGTCCCTCAGCTTGGGCTGCTTCTGCAGTTAACAATCTTTGTAATGGTATGTGGTTCTCTGCTTCCTCCTAATTCTCTTCTAAAGCATCCAACAGACAAATGGCTAGGAAGGAGAATGCATATGGCACTGGAATGAAGAATGTGTGGGAGTTGAGTGCCGTGTCAAGCCAAGTCTAGCTGTATGATTCTGTGTTTTCTTTCTGCTTCATATATACTGATTGATGGTCCCTGACGTAGGATGGTTCCATTTACACTGGTTCCGCTTCACAGTGGTTCCTAGGTGCTATATTCAGTACAATTTGGGATTCTGGATTTCAGTCTTTGCTCAAGATAGCAAGAAGTGGTGTGATACTCTCTGGCAATGCTGCACAGTTGTCATGAGCCACAGATCTCAGTTAGCCATATGACTATTATGAGGGGAAACAACTGACATTACAATGCACTGAGTGTGAGTATGTTGCTAAGTATGATTTCCTGTAGTTTAAGTGGGTTAAATGAATATCTACTTAATATATTTGCAACTTGCTGTTGGCTTATTAGGCTATAACCCCATTGTAAGCTGAGCATATGTGTTTGCTTTAAAAATAGGATTCTTGTGTTCTGAGTTTTGGCAGTGCCCACATGTGTGAGAGCCCATTACTCAAGTGTTCTAAAGGGGAGACAGGTGCCAGGCCACCTAAGCAGGACAGGCATGGAGACTGCAATGTCTGTTTTGTGGGTATTGGTCCATTGCAGGCGAAATGACAGAAAGGGCTGAGGTGCTGGGCTCAAAGTATCGTTGGAGAGAGCTGTCAGTGAGTCAGGGTGGAGTAGAGAGACAGAAAGGCTGTTTCTGCTGTTTCTAGTCTAAAGGGGAATTTAAGACAAGCTTTCAGGAAAGTAGGGAGGAATACTAGAAAGTCAGTGGAGGAGAAACCATTGCTCACTTACTACTCTAGAGCCAAGGAGTGGAGTTTTGTTGGTCATGAGTCAAGCTTCAGAGTTTGGTGGGACAAGGGAGCTAAAACATTAGCTCAATCAAATAAGAACCCCATGGAAAGAATCAGGCAGAATCATTCTGTAAGGTGCTCTAAGAAAACTGCCATGAGGGAAAGTGACCCAAACAGATGAGGGCAAATTTTCGGAAACCTTGGGAGAGGAGTCTGGTTGCTCTTTGAGATGTTCTCTCTTATAGGAAGTCTTAGAAGAATCTGTAAAAATGCTTCAGAAGAGAGAGAACTGTCATGAAAATCTGCATGCTGAATGCAGAGTACAGTACTTCAATTAAATATTCCCCTTTCCCTTCCCCTTCTCTCCCTACCAGGCTCCAGACAAACAGACAAAATCCAAGAGGTCAGACTGGTCAATGGATGAAGTGATGCACAGAAAAAAGGAACAACAAGCTCTGTTTCCCTGCCCTTCCTGATAATATCCTAGGATGGACAGTGCAGAGCTGGAGGAAGGAAACACTTACCATGAAACGAATTTTGGAGTTCTAACAATATGTGAGATGGTAAGCATGACCACTTGATGCTTCATTGTTGTTATCTGAGAGTAACTGAGTCATGTGATATCCTAGAGATTTTCACCAGGAACAGAGAAGTACAAGTTCAGAGAACTTGTTTCATGGCACAGTAGTCGGGAGAAACACCATTGCTTTCTGGTCCCCCCTTTTTAAGTTTCTGTCTATTCGTGAGTCAGTTCTGCATTGAATACAAAGGCCATGGCTTGCACAGAGCGTGTTTGCTCTGGATTGAGTCTTCTTACACCTTCTCAAGGACTTCACTCCTTTAAGTGTCCATGTCCTCCTGTGTGCCATTGGCCTCCCCTCCTCTGCTGGATCTTTTTCATCAGCATGTAGAGATGATGCCAGCTCATTTATGTTGAAAAAGAAAATCCCTTTTCTCCTTTATCTACTGCTCTGCTCCTCATCTCCCTTTACCCAACAGTTCTTTGAAAAAGTCCTCTAGCTGCATAGACTACCTTTCTGCTATATATCTTCATCTCTTTTTCTCCCCTCTACCCACCCCAGTCAGCTTTCCTCCCTACTGTTTCACCAAGCAGACCCCTACCAGCATCACCAGTTCCCTGCCAACATCTCATTTGATTCCTCAGATGAACTCAAAGTAGGCTGCCCCTCCTTCCTGGTACATGTTTTTCTCTAGGCTTCTGTGCTCCACTTTCATCTGGGTGCTACGTATCTGCCTGGCCATTGCTCATCTATTTGCTCTTTTTCTTTCCACCAGACCCCTCTCCTTGGCCTCTTTTCATCTTGGTCAACATTTTCCTTCTAGGTGATTTTATGCAGTGTAGGGGCCTCTTGACAGAACAGTTGTAAAACATTTTTCTTCCTGAAGACAGTTTTACTGATCAGTGCTGGTCTAAAGTTAGAAAACAAATTGCCTCATCATTTGGTAATGTAGTATGTAACCAGACTCAACACAAATAACAAGAATAAAATGAGGATCTGTGCGCGCATTCATTAAAGAAAACATTGTTTGTGTTGTAAGTGACAGAGAATCCAAACTTAATTGCCACAGCAGAGAAATAACAGACTGGCTATACGTGCTGAAATGTTGAAAGGTCTTCAAGGAGCTTCAGGGACAACTTAGCAGAGGTTTAACCCAGGTCCCCAGGGTCCTTTTCTGCTGTCCATCTCAGCCCACTTCACTTTCACTTCCTGTTGGCTCCTTATGTATAAAATGTACAAAGGTATTAAAATGAATTGTCTCATATAATTGTAGAGGATAACAAAGGGGAAGATCCATAAGTGGAACTACCAACCTGGAGACCCAGGGGACCTGGTGGTATAATTCTAGTCCACATCTAAAGACCTGAGATTAGGAGAATTGATGACGTGGTTCCAGTTCAAAAGACCCAGGATGAGCCAATGGTTCAATTCAAAGAAAATCAAGCAGGAGAAATTCTTTCTTATTCAGCATTTTTGTTTTACTCAGGCATTCAACTGATGGATGAAGTTTATCCACATTAGGGAGAGCAACATCCTTTACTAAGTTTACCAATTTACATGTTGATCTTACCTGAAACATCATCACAGAGACACTCAGAGTAATGTTGTACCAGACATCTCATGGTCCAGTCAACTTGATAGGTAAAATTGATGATTATTGTGTCACTGGTCCATATCCTTTTTCATCCTCTGAAGCCCAAGTAGGGAACTCTACACATGGGCTGTGGATAAATATAAGGTAATGTCTACTTACCAACATTGCAGGACTTATCCAAAAGGATAAAGTAGAAGCTAGGTGCAAAATCCAGGAAAGCTACTACCAGCTGCTAATAGGAACATTTGAAAGTTAAAGTGAAAATAGAACTAAACAAACACTGAGTGGTTGCTATGTGTGAGGCAGTGTCCTGAATGCTTCACATTACCTCTGAGCTGATGAATTCCCTGGAAAATGCCTTTATATCTTTTTTTTTATACTATAATTTCTAATGAACAAAAAAAGCAACATTTTCTATCCATTCCTCACTTCCAATCCCTAGCAAGAAAAACAAGAATTTGTATTTCTGAAGGTATGACTTGTTCTTGCCCCCGCTGGAGATAAAGCCTTTTTAAAATGTGTCCTCATCAAAAGAGCACATTAGCTGGGAGGTTGGAGGTCACTTTGGAAAGTCTTGACATTTATTGGCTTAGTTATTTTCTTGTTGCTAGGACAAAATCCTAGACACCCATAAGTTAGAGGAGGAAAAGTTTGTTTTAGCTCACAGTTTTTAGAAGCTTTAGTTCCAAGAAAGAGCAGCATGACAGAGGGGAAACACCCCAGGGCGCATCAGCAGGATGCAGCAGGCTGCCTCTGGTCTCCCTTTTAGTCCATCCGGGTGAGGCTGCCAGCCTACTGGTTGGTGCCACCAGTACCCAGCATGAGTCTTCCCAGAGTTATGCTGAACCAGTCAGTGGCTTAGTCCATCATCAGCCATGATCCAGTCACTCTCCAAATCCAATGAGTGCATGATACTTTGGGGGCAACATCTGGATATAAGTTGTAACACTTGTCTACATTGCTTTTCCCTTTAGACTTTCTCATTTATTTAGCCACAAATTAAAGAAACATGGTAGAATGAGGCAGAAGAGTTGGTGTAATAGTAATATTTATTCCTTATGTATTTGTGAAGTTTCATCACTGAAGCTCTCGGAGAACAACTTTTAGTTTTTTTTAGTATGTCTAGGACTATTTGACATACAAATTTAGTTTCTTTAATAATTCTAGAACTATCAGAAGTTTTTATTTCTGTGCCCATTTTGGTAAATGTATTTCTTAGAAAGTTTTCTCCTTCTATATAAATTTTCAAAAATAAAATAACAGTCTGAGAGTGTAACTCAGTGGTAGAATGCTTGCCTAGCATGCTTGTAGTAACAGGTTTGGTTCCCAATACTGCAAAACAAGTAAATTAAAAAGTGAAGTGATGACATAGCTCAGCAGTCTAAAGCACCTGCTCAGGCAAGTTTAGGCAAAGCACAGGGACTGCAGTTTGATCCCCAGCACCACACGCCAACCCCGCCCCAGGAAGGACTGAGCTAACCACACACACACACACACACAAATAAAGTGACAAGGGCTGGGGATATAGCTCAATGGCACAGCACCTGCCTGGCAAGCATGTGGCCCTGACTTCTATCCTGGTACCCCCACCCCCCAAAAAGTGATAAAATTGTTCGTAATATCCTTTTATTTGTCAAATGTCAAGTGATGGCTCCCCTTTTTATTTCTGATAATTTATTTTTTCTATCTTGCTTGAACAGCGTTACTATCATGTTTCTTAAATATTAATTCTGCTCATCAATAGTTCCTTCTGTTTTCCTTGAATTTAATTTCTCTGAATTCAGTTTATTGTGTTTCAAATCCACCTGTGCATCTAGAACTGTAAATTTCCTCTGTTACATCATCATATAATGCATCTTGTTCATTATCATTCAGTGCGTAGTATTTTCCACTTTTATTTGACTTTGATCCTTGAATATCTTCTATCTTGATTGACGTATATTTTGAATTTCCACTGTACTTAGAAAACGTGTTCCATATGATTTGAATCTTTTGACAAAATTTAAGACTTCTGGGGGCCGGGGAGATGGCTCAGTGGAATAAGCGCTTCCCTGGCAAGCACAAGGGCCTGAGTTCAATCCTCGGTTCCACACACACACACAAAAATAAATAAAAAATAAAAAAAATTAAGACTTCCTTTAATACCAGCAGAGAGCGTGCTTTGACAATGCCTACTACTTCACCAGCAGCCTCTTCTGCTAGTGTCTGCCTGTATCTTTAACTGCTTCTCAGTCTCAATATCTCTATATGGATAGTGCTTATTAATATCTCTATATGGATAGTGATTTTTTTAATATCTCTATATGGATAGTGATTATTGTTGACAGCATGTAGTTGGGGTTTTACAATTTATTTAATCTAACACTCTTTATAAAATTTTATGATTATCTGGCTATCTATATTGAATGGAATTACTGTCACAGTTTGATTTAAGCCCACCATCTTGCTACTTATATTTTATTTATTCATCTGGTCTTTGTTAATGTATTCTTCCTCTCTGAATGTCTTTTTGATTAATCAAGTATATTTTATCAAGTTATTTCTCTACTTATTAGACAATCAGTTATAAGTGTTTGTATTGTTCTTTTAGGATTTCATTGCAGAAGACAATAATATCTCTTGACTTAATATAATCTATCTCCACTTTTGTGTTATAGTTGTTACATATTTTATATATATATATATAATATCTCAAGACATCATCATCATTATTGTTAAGTGAAGCTCTGTTTACACTTTATGATGCTCTTCGTTCCTTCTTTTACTTCCAGGAATACTGTATGTTATAGTTTGCATGCAGTTGTCCCCCCAAAGCCTTATGCAGTCATTGGGACATGGTTCTAGAGTTTGCGGTTAATTCATGATCCAACGCTGGGATTTTGGGTCTGAGTACTGCTGGGATTATGGGTCTGAGTGCTACACCCAGCCTGGGGCAGATAGCCTGAAGGTAGTATAAGGAAAGGAGGGAGGCTTGCCCCCGCGCTGCTGCCTCTGCTCTTCCCTTTGGCCTTGACTCTGCTGTTTTCCTCTGCCATGGACTCCTGCCCTCTTCCACACGCACTCTGCTGTGGAGCCAGCTAAGTATGGAGAAACCTCCACTAACTATGAGCTAAATATACCTTTCCTTCCTCGATTTTGAGTGCCAGGTATTTTGTCCCAGAAATGAGAGAAGAGTAACTGAGATACTCTATTAGTTGGCTTTGCATTACTATATGAAATACTTGAGGCATTTCACTTAGGAAGAGCAAAGGTTTATTTTGGATCATATTCTGGATGCTCTAGATTAAGCCTGGGTCGTGCCACAGTTTGGGGTCTCTTTGGAAAGGCATACATATAGAAGACAATTTATCTTTGAGTGAGGAGGTTGTAGTTAACAGTTGTAGCTTTATTAAGTCTTTGATAGTTTCTAATTGTTCTGTTTCTCCAAACATAGTCTTTCAGGTTTTTGATTAGAGATGGTAGGAGCTCTGTGTTTTCTGGCCTAGATGGCTGCGGGGGGGAGGGGGGTTAGTGCTATACTTTGGATGTTCAGATTTAACTCTTTAGCCACCTATCCTTTGCCCTAGTGCAGTCTCAAATTCTGGAAAAGAATCTTGGCAGAACTTGCCTGTGCATTTGAATGACAGAGCTTCTCTCTATTCTGAGTTTTTCTCTTTAGCATCACAAAACTAGAGATTTTGTTATGTCTTTTGGAGGCCTTCAGCAAAATGTCCCAGCCTTCTTTGCATAGTCCTTAAACTCCGATGAAGATATCCGGTGGGGAAAACCAGCTGAGTTTAGCATAGCTCAGGTTTCTAATCTCCAACCAGCCCCACATGACTGACAAAAGTCACTCTGGTTTCTCTTTCCCTAAGCAGATTCCTTCTTTACAAAGAAACTCCAATACTGAATGCCCATAATTCTAAAAAAGTACCAAGGAAGACACAAGTGGTAATTTACGTAGCCTTCATTGCGTCCTCATTGAAATCCTTACAACAGTGTCTTTCCTAACTTATCTGGCTCTAATTGTTGCAGTGTGAATTTTCCATGATGCATTATATTTTACTTAGGAATACTGTCTTAGTTACTGGGTATTCGTTGCTGGGACAAATGCCCGACACTCAAAAGGAAGGAAAGGTTTATTTAGCTCACAGTTACTGGTTCAGTCCATATTCTGCTGGATCCAAGGCAAACGTCAGCAGTTCATGCTGCAGAAAACAAGAGCAGAGGAGCAGCAGCAGCTGCGGCGTCCACCAAGCCTCTCTCTTCCTTCTACACTGACTGCCAAGACTGGCGGTCCACAGCGAAGAAGATGGGAACTCTTGCAAGTGGCCCAGCTGCAAAGCTCCGAAGACTGGGACTTCTCCAGGGCAGCACGGCAGGGCAGGGCGGCAGGGCAGGGTGGCAGCCAGGCAGGGCGGCTTCTTGCCTTTCTCAGTTCCTGGGCCCTGCCCACCTGCAGGGCTAGGCCCCCACACTGAGAACTGCGGGAGCTGATTCAACCAAACTGACACAATGTAGCAACTAACACAAATACTCTCCTCCCATCCTTATGTTTTTAAGATGAAGCCCTGCTAACATGGTTGCAGGTTCAAGAATTGAAAAATGCCGGGACTTGCCCCAGCCCTTGGTGAGTGCTGCATTTATGGTCCTGTGTTGAGCGCTCAGTTGACAGTGACTGCTATGCTTTGTGTAGAGAAAACATCTGTTGACTGAAGGGGGTCTTTTTTAATGAGCAGTGCACACTTGACGCAGCGAGCAGCAATCAAAGATGATGAAATGCCTATTTCCTTCATTTTCCTGGCTAATTCTTGCATGATCCAAAAGTGGGAAAGGAGTCTTCCCATGTTTTTGTGGATGACATTGAAGCAGGATGAAATCTGAGTCAGAAAAATCAATACATTTTAACTCTATTTCACAGAGGGAAGCTTTTTATTACACTGTTACTAGTGGTGCAACCAAATAACTGGTACAAAATCAATTCACAGCTTCTAGGCATGGTGGTGCACACCTGGACTCCCGGCACTCAGGGGGCTGAGGCAGGAAGATTGCTGTGAGCTCAAGGCCAGCCTGACCTCCATGGCAAGACCCTGTCTCAAAAAACAAAACAAAAAAAAGCAAACAAATAAAGCAGTTCACAGCTGTGGAGCTTTGAATATTAAGTCCTAAAACCTTTCAAGTTTATTTTGCTTTTATTGTCTTTTTTCCACACACACACATACACATGCACACATATATCTTCATATATGTGTGCATGTGTGTATATATGTATATAATATATGAAATTATATAACACAATTTTTACTCCACCTTTTCTTTTTAATTAGCACTAATAGGGAAATTATTTATTAAATTCGACTCTTTCTGTACTTTTTCAAGAACAATATTTGTGTTTTATTGAGTTGGTCAGTGATTCGATGGACAGGGATCTAACCACATTGCCGAGTTTGGTCAAAAACTCATTGCCTTCCTGCTGCAGCTTCTTAAGTAGATAAGACCACAGGCATGTATCCCTGTGCACTGTGCCAGTATTTATATTTTGTTTTATTTTATTTTTGAGACAGGGTCTTGCTATGCAGTTCAGGCTGGCCTTGTGCTTACTTTTGTAGTCCCCAGGCTGATCTCAAAGTCATAGTGAAGGGCCGGCCAAATAGCTCAGCAAATTAAAGTGCCTGCAAGCAGGTACAGGGGCCAGGGATTCAATCCCCAGGTCTGCTGTGCAGGCCCTGCCCCTGGGGCACGCTCAAAAGGCAATTGAGACTAGGCGCGGTGCACGCCTGTAATCCCAGCTCTTGGGAGGCTTTAAACTAGAGAAACACTAGAGTCCATCAAAGTCATAGGGATCCTCCTGTCTCAACTTCCCCAGGACTGGGATTATAGGCGTGTGTCACCACACCTGTTCCAGGGCATTCCCAGGGACTGAGTTCTGGACCTTGTGCTTGCCAGGTAGGTACTTATTGCCTCTGAGCTATCTACCAGCCCAACATTTACATTTTAAATTATGACTTTGCTAGTTCTTAGTTCTTCATTTTGTTTTATTTTTGGCCAGTCTTCAATTTGTTTGTCTGGAAGATCTATTGGTATAAGTACAGATATTACTTGATTAATGACTTACCTGTTTAATGTCTGTTCAAGCTTAATTTACAATCCACTCCCCTATTTTTCATGCAGCTCTATACATTTTTTTTTTTTTTTTTGGAACCAGGGATTGAACTCAGGCCCTTGTGCTTGCCAGTTGCCAGGGAAGCACTTATTCCACTGAGCCATCTCCCGGGCCCAGCTCTATACATTTTATATATGGAACTTTGAAGTCTTTCTTTTTGTTACAGTACATCTTATTTACATAGCGCTATAATTTTGCTGATTCTACTGCGTAGCATAGTCCTGTAGTTTTATATTGTTACACATTATAGTACTGCAGGTAATAGCTACACAGATAAAATCAAAGTCATTAAGTTGGAATTTCCTTTGACCATTTCTTTGTTCTGAATACTTGAATGTATATACTATATATAACTCCTTATTCAGTAGCCAATTTATTTAACAATCGAGTTGGGGGTGGAACTTGGTTGTTAAAGGAGAAACATCTGTGTTTGAATGCTTGTTATGGCTAGGGTTTACAAGGGGGAAAGTTTAATATAAGACAATTTATAGGATTATTTTATAGGATTATTTAAAGAGTCAAATGCAAAAGAGTGCAGAATATGTGCCCACACACTAGGGACCTAAAGAATCCAGCTAAGGGCCTGGATCTCGTGGCAATGTCCAGCATGAGTCCAACTGGAGCCCATGACAATGTCTCATGTAAGTCTCTTTCAAAGTTCTACACTGGGAAAGCCCAAAGGTCAGTGGTGGAAGCTACAGTCTGCACCAGCAGGCTGAGGGGTCTTCACTAGAGCCAGGAAGTGACATACATTCAAGGTATGACCAGCGCTCCCCTGAGAAGAACTGCAGCCATCCTCTGTGACAGCAAGGACCCAGGCTTCTCCAAGGATGAGAACAGCTGAGTTCATGTCAGGAAAACCAGCCTAACAGGCTTCCTGGGACAATCAACAGCACAGCATCTTCCCCTGTGCTTCTCATTTTTAAACTGCTGGCATCAATCCTCAGGTGGCTCTTCTGCACCCAGCATCATGCTGATTCTGTTCAGCTGGGTGTTAGACTGCCTATTAGCTAATCCACCACAACGCCTAAGTGTCTTTCCTATTGCCTTCAGGAATGAGAAGTAACACAGAAATCCTCCCATTACAACTTTTCGCTCCCAAAGCTCTAGAGCAACGAGTAGTTCTCTGCTGTGACCGTACACTGCAATTTCATGGGAAGCTTTACAAAATGCCCATGCCTATGCCCAGCCATTCCAATTTAATTGGTTTGAGATGTAGTTGGGATATCAGGATTAAAAACAAATCAAACAACAATTATAAAATACAAAAGCCCTACATTAGGCTAATTAAATCAGTCTTTGGTTGAATGGCTTAGATATCAGCACTTGTCTGTGTGGGGTAAAAAAATTCTCAAATTTGCCAGCTACATTGTCAATTTACTCCAATGTCACTTTCATTTTTCGTATCCATTAATGTTGATTGTAAATTTACTTTTACATTTTTGGGTTTAAAAAATACCTTTCTATAAATCTCCCCTTGTCCTTACTCTAAATTATCTTCATACCACCAGATCTTTTCTTATAACTTTCTCCACTCTCACTGGAGGATGAATCATTTCATATTTTCTGAATATGACAGTTTTGTGAAATTGTCATGTGTATTTTGCAGATCACACTTTGGATGCTTGATTTTTCTCCATCTCCAGAATGCTGCTCTCTGTCCCTTCCTTTTGTGGTTTTATTATCAGGCCCTGTTTTGTTTGTTGCTGTTATGGTTTTGGTTGTGTGTGTTTCCTTCTCAGTCAGCTTAACTCAAAGAAGGCAAAGCTGATCTTGTTGGCCCTGCTCAGGCTACGTGGATGATGGGTAACTAATTTTCTCAAGTCTTTTTCTGTAATATAGTAATAAGTAGTTCCACCTCCCAGTCCAGTTCCAAAAGTGAAGGAAGATTTTTCTTCATGCTTTTTCACTTTGGGAGGAAACTTCCCTCCAATGCTCTGTTCATACCTCTATTTGCCTAGCCCCCCAGTGCTCTGGTTGGACACAGTGGAAAAAAAAATAGAAGGGAGGAAAGAAAGAAAGAAAGAAATTAAAGAAAATAAAATAAAAGTAACTTTTCCTAGCATTCATCTTTGTCCTGGCATTTTTCACCTATGATCCACTTGTGGGTGACCTCTTCTCAGAAAGCAACTCTTAAAAGCCAGGATACACTATCCACCTTGCTTTTGACTCAGTTGTTCTCTGGGGTTGTGTCTGCCAGATATGATGTGGGCTAGGAACAATAGCCACCCTGGAGAGGGGTACTAGTGAGCCCGAGCTGCCTGTCTGTGGCTAGGTACATGGTTGGTTCTCTAAGTCTGTTCTATCAAGGGAGTAGAGCTGAAGGAGATTTCTGTCCTTACTCAGATAGATTAGATAAAGGAGGTAAAAACTGGGTGGGTTGTTCTCAACCCATCTATGTCTGACTTACGATTAGTGTAAGTTGACAAAGTTCCACAGCGATTCTGGTGGAGATAAGGAAGGAACCACTGCTTGAATCAGCAGTTGAAAGAAGGTCCAGAGACTCTAATGAGGTATAATTTCCTGCTGACAATTCAGACTGCATTGAGTCTGGCAACTTTCAGTGAGGGTGGGATGACAAAGGGAAGCCAAGAAAACA
The DNA here is from genome assembly GCA_002564285.1 of Tympanoctomys barrerae. Lineage (NCBI taxonomy): Eukaryota > Metazoa > Chordata > Mammalia > Rodentia > Octodontidae > Tympanoctomys > Tympanoctomys barrerae. The sequence goes on along the minus strand of NDGN011367260.1, from coordinate 2,056 downwards.
AAGAAATAGGTATTGCAGCCAGACACAGAGACAGAGCATCTGCAAGGGGGAGAGGAGGGACAGAGGCCAGAAGCATTAGGGATGTGGCAGTGACAGGACATGGAGCCTAATGTAGCAGGAAGAAGGGGGAAGGAGAGCTGGAGACGATGCCCATGACTCTGCCCTTGCATGTTTAAGAAGTGCCCACTGGGTCTTTTAAGAAACAGGATATTGAAGAACGATAACATAGCTTCATCTACTTACTAAAGAGGATTTAGCAAGCATTTACTATGTGTTAAGCATCTTTCTAGATCTTTTCTTTATTTTTTATTCTTTGGTTGGTACCAGAAATCAAACTCAGGACCTTGGCCAGGCAGGCACTTGTGCTGTGGAGCTCTTTCTCTGGCTCTTGCTAGATCTTAGGGGCATGCGACTTAAGAGAGGAGAAAGCTTTTAGTCTAGTGGTGACATTACCAGTCAGGGTCTGAGGAGGTTCCTGAAATTGAGGGAAGGAAACTCACCCACCCTAAACATAGTATGGGGTGAAAGTTTATTGCCTTCTGTTGTGGAAAAAGAATTTTTTAGGATGTGTCAGTAAGAGGCACAAAAAGAGTACTAGGGAGATATTTGAGAGCATGCTCAAGAGCGGTGTGTGGGCACCCAGAGAAATAAGACATTATTCCCTAGAATAAGCAACGTTTATGCTTCCATCAGAGGTGTGGAAACTCCAGGAAAAGGCACCCCCTGTTAGGGTTTGCATCTAGATGTCCCCCAAGAGCCCCATGGGGACATGGTAGGGCTTCTCAGAGGTGGCTGAATCTAGGCTGTGTGACACTGGGATCAAGGATGATGTTGGGAGTTTCATGGCTCCATGTGAGGACTAAGGCTGTCCCACCCTGGGGGTGAGTGCAACCTGCCTTGGGGGGTAGCCTGGGTAGACATAAGGGGCAAAGAGGGTCTGTGCTTGCCACTTGCTGTTTTTTTATGTCAGTGCTTGACTCCTTCTGCCTGTCGAGCCACCCTGCCATGAAAACAGCCAACTCTAAACTGAGACCTCTATAGACTGAGCTAACTAAACATTTCCTCCTAAACTTGGGTATCGGGTATTTTGTTTCAGCAATGAAAAAAGTAACTAGGATACCCCCAAACAATGCTAGCACAGTCTACAGTATTGTTTTGTTTTGTTTGCAAGGACAACTTAAATATGAATTCTCTCAACCTGTTCCTTTATTGCAAGATCAGGTTCCTGCTCTTTATTTTCTCAATTAAGCCAATTTATGAATTCCTGAGGAATTCCTGACGAATTTTGAATATGATGGGTCTGGAAAAAAAGGAGCCTAAATTTAACCAAAAGAATACTGACGTGGATCACTTTGGGTAACTTCAGCTGCGGAACTTGCAATTTTCTGAAAAGTACAATTTTTTAGTTGCTTTTTCCTTGTTTCCTTTCTACCTTTTATTTCTTCTATCCTTCCTCAGTAAGATAACATCATCAAACCAATCCCTCCAGTGAAGGTAATGCCTCGTCTCTATTAAAAAAAGTCACTTAGCTACTTTTCTCTTCTTGCTGGGACAAATAGCCAACACTCAAAATGAGGGAAGGAGAGGTTTATTTAGCTCACAGTTGCTGGAGGTTGCATAGTTCAAAACAGCCTGAACTACATAGTAAGACCTTGGAGCCATATTTGCTCAGGAAAGAGGGTCAGTGCCTCTGTCTTCTCCAAACATCTCCTCTCTGCCAGAGGCGGCCTCGGTCACAGACACTGCTGCCCCACGCTACAGGGTCCGGAGGAGAGGCTGGGGCTCTGCCGAGTCCAGCACAATGGGCTCCACACCTCTAAGAGAGGCTGCAGGCTTGGGGGGAGGGGCAGGGCGTGCCGCTGGTTTAAAGTTGGCACCTCTCTGGCCAGGCCCTCGAGCCCCACCCTGGTTCTCTGGCCCCGCCCCTCAAGCAGCTTGCTGCTCCTAGAGCCCTGTCTGCCCCATGACTTACACGAGGCTTTGAGGGAACAACTAGACAGGGAGATAGCTCAGTAGAATAAGCGCTTGCCTGGCAAGCACAAGGTCCTGAGTTCAA
>NDGN011367244.1:0-10593 GCA_002564285.1 Tympanoctomys barrerae | reverse complement strand
GTTTATGTTTACATTTCATTTCCTTGGTTATGTTAAGAAAGATTTCATCAGCCATTTCAATGATGAGTCAGGAAAACATTAAATGTTTCCCTCCTAAATTGATAAATATATCCGAGCCTTTAAAAAATGAGATGTTATCACTGATGGCTAAGCGCATCACTCACAGTGTAAGTTAATTTTAAAAAATAATTTTTGAGACAGGATCTCACTATATAGTTCACACTGGTTTTGAGCTCACTATATGGCCCAGGCTGGCCTTAAACTCCAGGCAGTCCTCTCATCTGTCTCCTATGTGCTGGGATTACAGGCATGTGCCACCACACCTGGCTTTCAGTTGTTTCAGACATTGTGGCTAGAGCTGGGGACTGTGCAGTGACATAAGCCAGGTTCAAGTGTGCTGATCTCACTTATAAGTGGAAACAAAAGTGTTGATCCTGGGCAAGAGGTGTAGCTCACATGTTATGTGTAGACTTAGTACTCCCCAGGCCTTGGAATTAATCCCTAATGCCAGCAGAAGAGTTGACCTCCTAGAATTTGAGAGTGTAGCAGTGGTTGTGAGAGGCTGGGGTGGCTGTGAGAGGGAGGGGCAGGAGGAGAGGCTGGTCAGGAAGCAGTGGTTCAGGGTGAGACAGGCCAAGGTGCCCTGGTGTGCTGCTGCTCAGTGGGTGACAGCACGTGATCCCAGTGTGCTGTATGCCAAAAATCTAAGAGAAAGTCTGTTGAATGTGTTTGCCATGAAGAAATGACAATACATAAATCTGACCTGATTTAAACATTAAACAATGCACACATATGTTGGCTATCATGATACTTCATGAGTGCATCTGATCGTGTGTTTCACAATCGGTTAAAATAAGATGGAATAAAAAAAAATAAGATGGAATAAACCAAATAAGCAAGGCACTTATAATGTAGCATTGAGAAGTGGTGAGCGGGATGAGAGAGCAGGAAGTGAGAACAAGGCCTGAAAGGGAGTGAGTGCCCCTTAGCAGGGTAGTTTAAGAAGGCCTCTCCTGTGAGGCCACCTCTGTGCAGGGACCTGAACAAAGCGTGAGGGGGAAGCACAAGGAAGGCTGCGTCCCTCCGTCCATGGGGAGAGTGCTTGGGGAAGATGGAATGCTCCCTGCGAAGGCTTTGTGGCAGGCAGCAGTGTAGCTTACGAGGGACGAGGGACAGAAGGAGGGCCGGTTCCTGGAAGCTGAACCTGATGGAGGTGGTGGAAGGAGCTGAGAGCAGAGGCCCAGACCAGACTCAGAACCCAAGCTGCTGGAGAACAAACAAACCTATTCTGTGGAAGGATAGATAAGAAAGTTGTAATAATTTACCTCCAGTGAGGCAGCATGTAATGTAGGGGAAAGAGAGGCATATTTTTCACGTTGTATTTTATCTGCATTTCTGTGCTACATGAATGTGTTATCATTACTTCAATTTGACATTATTTCATAATTTCAAAAGTGTTATCTGAGTGGGCAGAATACAGGCTAGCTTTGTTTGCATACTTACAAAATCCTGATGTATTAAACAACAAGGCTGTATCCTTCTGGGCTTCCCAAGAACAGGTAGCTCTGGGGCCCACTGACCCCCAAGGTGTAGTGACCAGATCTCCCAGACTCATGACCAGGGTGCTCCCAGCCATGCGCCGTGCTGAGGAACTCAGCTCTCTCTGTCCATCAGAAACCTTCTGGGAATGTAAGGGTGTGGATCTGTAATAATTCCAGGAATAACTTTGACTCCATCCAGTGACGCTGGAAGTTTAGCTGTAGTCTTGGTAACTAGCTCACACCAAGCCTCTCAAGGCCAGGAAAGGCAGGGGCTCAGTGGAGCTCTGAACCAGACACACAGGACCGACACTCCATTGTCCAGCCTCTCTGCCTCCTGCGGGCTGTGGGCAGGCCTGGTCTTGTGGAGAGCAGCCTTGGGCAGGACTTCTCCCAGTCCTGATCTCTGACCTGGACTCTCAGCTGGTTTTAAAGGTCTCTGCTTGCCTGCCAAGGGCAATTGAGTTAAGACAAGTGAGGGCAAATCTGGAGCTACAGTTCTGGATTCATTTCATTTGCTTCATACACTTTCTAGCATGGTCCGTGACAAGGCCAAGGCAATTTGGATCCAGAACTCTCCTGTGTGTCCCTGGTTGACTTGGAGCTGAAAGATTAGACTGATGTGCTGAGAGAGTGGAGCTTAGCTTTTCCCAGCACCAAAACTAATGCCCAAACTGAGAGCCTGGAGCCATATGGAGCAGCCAGGAGGAAGGTGTGGACATTTTCAGGGTCCCAAGACACCAACATCCACTTAGGAATCAATGCACATTACTTTGTTTTTTCAAAGGAGGATCTCCAAACACCTGTAAATATTAATTAAATGGTGTAGCATCACAAGGGGCTGGCAAAATGATCACTATTGAACTGATGAGGAAGCAAAGCTTCTCTGAGCCAGGTAAGAGGTTCCAGATACTGTACCTGGGCCAGGGCTGAGCAGTAGCGAGCTGCCACCTCCTGCAGGGTCCACTCCATGTTGGACAGGCACTGAGCCTTCAAAACATGCTAGATATGGACCATGGCACCCCTGAGATCCAGCTTCCACCCAGGACACAGAGTGACAGAGCAGGGACCTCAACCCACATGTTTGAGAGTCCAAATCCCATGGTACTTTCAAGGCTTTTCTCTGCCCTAAATAATTACCCCTTATAGCTGCGTACTATTTTATAGTTTACAAAGCATTTAAACGTGCATTATCTTATTCATTTTTTACAGTAACTCAGCTAGGCAGGAAGGGCAGGTATAATTAGCTCCACTTCATGGATGAGGAAATGGAGCTCTAGAAGGAAGAAGTAACTTGTTGAAGTTCCGGTAATAATAATAACAACTCGCATCCATATAGTGTTTAGTAGCTTATAAAATGCTTTCTGGTTTTGGACATTATAAGAGCTCTACAAGGTAAGTAGGGCCTGTGTTATTATTATTATTATTTTTATTATTGCTATTAGTTTTCCCATATTATAGATGAGTAAACTAAGACTCAGAGAAGTCAAGAAAGTGGATGAGCCATGAGCACTGATAGCTGAGACCCAGACCTAGGTACTGGAGTTGTGTTATCCATCGCATCTTTCTCATAACACACAGCAAAATAATTGGAAAGCCTTTCGTTCCTTTACTATAGATATCTACACGGCACACGCAGTGGATTTGGTACCATTCTAGGCATGGGCTGGACAGCAGTGAACAAAATGCAATGCTTGTTTTCACTGAGCTTACAATGCTTGTTGTGTGTGGAATATGTCACGAATAAGCACTACATAGTCACCTGCTGCATGACAATGTTTGGCCACTAATGGGCTACATATATGCAGCTGGCCCCAGAGGATTGCCTGGTGACACTATTGTTGTCAGTTTGTGCAAATACACTCTGCAATGTTGGCACAACAGTGAAATGGTCCTGAACTGGGCTGGGGTGTAGCTTAATGGTAAAGGACTTTTCTGTCATATGAATGCCCTGGGTTGATTCTCAATAATGCCCCCCAAAACTAGTTTACAACGTATTTCTCAGAATATATCTCTGTCATTAAGCAGTATGTGACTATATATGATGCCAGATGGGTAGTACTAAATGTAAAAAAAGTAGGGTCAACAGAAAGGTGGGTGACATTGGTTTAAATTGAATGGCCAGGGAAGATATAATATGCAGAGAGCTAAATAAAGTGAGGAGAAAGTAGTCTAGTTTGGGTCCTGAAGGCAAGAGTCAGAGCTGATATATTTTATTGAGAAGTGACAGAGAAACACCAGTAAAATGAAATCCCAGTGAGAGCAGTTGTGGTGTCCTGAGGTTTAAACTGTTTCTGGAATTTTAAATCATTGCTTCATCAAATCCTTGCAACCATGGAAAATGGGTGTTGGGGGAAATTGAGGCTGTAAGGTCAGTGATTGGTTCAGCATCTTGTAGCTAATAAGTTGCAGATCTTTGGCTTGAACTTGTGGCTTCCTGACCCCAAGCTCCTGCCCTGACCACTCTAGGTCTGCTGGGTGGAGGCTTAAAAGCACTTTGGATACAGTCAGACTAGAGGAAGGGGTGGGGATGGTGATGGGAAAAGAACCCAGCTCAGTAGGGTGGGGGCTCGAGATCAGCCCCTTGGGGACCTGAGAGCTGCAGTCCCTGTCAGGGATGGAGAAGTTTCCTGGGGCAGTAGTTAAAGCAATAGGGATCCATTTCTTTTCTTTCTTTTGGTGGAATCGGGGATTGAACTCAGGCCCTTGTGCTTGCCAGGGAAGAGCTTATTCCACTGAGCCATCTCCCTGGCCCCGGATCCATTTCTTGAAAGGGGAGGTAAGAGCAGTGCAGCTTCTTGGGCAGTTCCCTGCCTAAGGAAATCACTCTAGGAATTCTGAAACTAGGGTTCATGGGCCACTGGGGGCTGGGGAGAGAGGATGCCTGTGCAGCTGGGGGCGGGGATAAACACATCTTCATTTGAGCACTTTTAAAACTGAATTTCCATTTCATTATGGATACTGGCAACAACCCAGAGTAGAATGGCAGGAGCAGAGATTTTTGTCACCAGTATACACTATACATTTTCTTGTCCCATTCCATTTGTTACAGATATCTTGAAATACATAAAGGGCTGGGGAGATGGCTCAGTGGAATAAGCGCTTCCCTTGCAAGTGCAAGGGTCTGAGTTCATTCCCTGGTTCTGGAAAAAAAGAAAGAAAGAAAGAAATATATGAAGTTTCTGTTATTTATTGCTTCAAAGGTATGGATGTCAGCAGGTGTGACACATACCTATAGTCTCAGCACTCTGAGAGGCTGAGGCAGGAGGGTCACAAGTTCAAGCCCAGACTGGGATAGCAACTTAGAGAAATCTTGTTTCAAAATTAAAGAGGGCCCTAGATTCAGTGCCCAGTATGATGGAGAAGTGTGGAGTCCCTGGCTCAGGGACTGATCATTGACTGATGTGTTAACAATGAAACCATTGTGCGATCCCATTGCAAAGATTTGGTAACTGTATTTAAATATAATTGATTGCCTTTGGTATTTGATTTTATGTCATCGAAAAATATTTTTCAAAGAAGAGACCCACAGTCTTCAGCAAGCTGCTAAAGATGTCTGGCATCACCAAAATGGTTTACAATGCAGGGATGGGCCTCACTGTTTTTTGTTTGTTTTGTGATCTATGCTTTGCTTAGCTGAGTGGCAGTCCTGACGTTAGCACGAATCTCCTGCAGGCTGGGGCTTTGTCTCAGGCAATCCTTTGCCCAGGAAATGCTATTTTAATTTGAATGTACTGTGGAGACAATTAAAAACCAAGATTTGTTGTTGTTGGTTTTACAAATGTTGCATTTGTACCTTCCTGAGATCTGGCCGCCCCTCACTGTCAGCAGTTCAAAACTGAAGTTAGGCAGGGGACAGAAGAGAGGCAGAAGACGGAAGGCTCCTGTCCAGCTTGCCAGAAGTCTTGAACACTCCTCTCCAGGGGGACAGCCTCGATTTCTAAGGCACTTGAGTTTATGAGTCACAGGTAGAGGTACAGCCTGGAACTTGGGACTACAGGTGATTATTTCTAAAGTCACACTCTCCAACTCCAGGAACAAACTTAATAGCAAGTGAGGTAACTCTAGCTGCACCACCTAAGGAAAGAATACAGAAGCTTGACAAAACCCACTGCACCAGCCCAGTCAGAACACAGGGAAATCAGGACTCAGGGAGCTCTGGGTCTCCATGAATCCTTGGCTAGCTCCTTGCTCCCCTGAGAGCTTTCTAGTAGCTTTTTGTCACAGGGAGAATAAAATCCTGGTTCTGGAGAATCTGCTTAGTGCCTGGTCCCTGACCTCCATCCCCGACCCTCATGCCACTTCCTGATTTAATGTCTCTTCTTACCCCTGAGTCTTTGTACATCTGAATCCTTTCTGTAAGTGGCCATTCACCATCATCTCCTGTGCTCTGTCCCTGTCATTTGGGACAAATGTCACTGCCATGAAGGGAAATTCTACATGTGCAGCTTGTTTCCTACCCAGACCTGTTCTCTCTTACCATTATGCCTTCTTCTCCTCAAAGCTTTTACCCCCCCCCCCCACATCATGTACATAATTGAGGGTTCACTACGGCATCCGTGCTGTAAAGCAAAATTCCCAAGGGCAAGGTCCTCCAAGCCAAGGCACAGCGGGTCAATAACAAGGTTTCCATAAATACTGCTGAACAAATAGTTAATGAATAGTTAATGAATGAAATAGTTATGTCATTCTTGTCCTGCACCTCCCTTTTCTCTCTCCTCCCTTCACCTCTCATCCCAGAGGACAAGGTCAGGCTCACAGGCTGGGTGAGAACGAGTTCAGTAAATGATGAGGCAACTTTTTTTTTCCATGTATTTACCTTTTATTGAATCTGTTAGTGTTGCACAGTTTTTATCCTGCCAAGTCATGCCTGAAAACCTGGTGTGGAACAGTCCAATGGGTAGCCTCATCCACCCTCCATGTAGCATTTAAAATTTGACTCATGGGCATTTGGATCATTTCAGTCCTTTTAAAGATTATAACAAGAGTTAGAGTTTAAATCTGCTGAAGGCATTTGGATTTCCAGTGCAGTATGTCATTAAGTAAAACTTCTTCATATTCATCTCACTTCATTTCTCAAAGTGTAACTGCTAACAAAATTTTGCAGGAAAAAATGCATACTTTTTAAGGAAAATATGCTGCTCAACATCCAGGAATTACTTGGTAAGGCTTTTGGTTCCCAAATGAAGTCTTCAGCATAAACATCGGTCTCTTATTTCTCACTTGATCATCCAACCTCCCCTGGGCTGGCTCAGCTACTCTCCCAACACATAGGAAGGCAGGCACTCTGCCGGCACCTTGGATGGAGCCAAGGAGGTGGTCCAGGGAGTCCTGCAGGACCTGTGGGAGACGCTGTCCACAGCCCTCCCACGAGTCCGAACTCCACACCGACACCAACGTGCCATGGCAATCTTTAAAGCTCTTCAAAAAAAAAAAAAAAAGCCTTTGTGAAAATATTCTTTCAGCAAAATGTCATGCCTTCTGTCTTTGGGACACTCATTTAACTTTTCTGACCACGCGTTCTCATGCATGTCACAGGGAAAAATATTCTTTACCTTCTGGAATTGTCCATGAGGATGGATTGGAACCCGCCTTTGAACTTCCCGTGGGTCCCTTGGTGCGTAGTAGGTGCTTGAAATGAATCAACAGTGTTGCCATTCCCTTCCCCACCCCGCCCCCACTAACTTGCCCCTTTAAACTGGAGCTGGAAGAAAGCGCGTCAATCACCAGATAATTTATGCAGCATGATATGCCTTTATTATTCCACGCTGAGTCGGGGCTCCTACTGTCCAATGAAGGTCAAAAGAAGGTATGGCTTTTATCTCTCCAGCAACTCTGGAAGCACGGGGGGAGGGGGCACGCTCACAGAAGCTTCCTCCTGAAAACAAACAGATCCTCTCCCCTGAGCTGAATAGCTTTCCTCAATCAAAGCTGTAAAAGTCCCAGAGCAGCGGGACTCCGCCCTGAGACTGGAGGGGGCTAATAAAGCACTGAATGGAGAGAGTGACCCCGAACTGGCAGAGGGGTCCCCGCTGGGCCCGGGGCCTGCGCCTGCTGCCTCGTGGAGAATCCAAAGGTCACGTGTCATTAGTCAGTGTCTTACACCAACCCTTTCAAAATTATTGATAAAGGGGAAGGAGGCCCTTTCTGTTTTGAGTCCCAAAACAATTTTCCTCCTCTTTTCCCTCCACCCCTTTTCGCAAGAACAACACTACCACATCTTTTTCTTGTTTTCTTTCCAAGACAAAAAAAGATCTGATCTGAAACCAGGAGTTTCATGCTTAGTGAAAAATAAAATTTGGGACCAGATCCTTTTGTTTTTGATGCTGTTTCTCTGTGGTGCGTTGACTCTGAGCAGACGCTGGGTTTGGGTTCCCATGAAAGTGTGTTGCTTCCTCCTAGCCCTAAAATTCTTCTCCACAACAGTCTTCTCTCATGGCTTGTCCCTTAGCCCTTGCTGCCTTTTCCCAGTTTGGCCGAAAGCCTGGACCTTGGTAAGGGTAACCGGACGTGCACGCTGCTTTTGATCAGTTCCAGATCTCCTGCATTTGCCTCTCTCCTGTGACTCAGTTTCCCCTTTCATGTATGACAGGAGCCTAGAGGGAAGTGACCTGGATGATCTCACTGGGCCTAAGGAGCATCTTAAATAGATCATCAGCCCTTCTTAATGGGAGAAGGATGATCATCTTATTTCTTTTTTTTTATTTACTTAGCCCCAACAGTTTACAGCTGAACCAACTTGTGGTTGAGGCCCTGTTAACCTTTACTCCATCAGCAGGGATTGCTTCGATGACATTCCTAGGTAGTCGTTACATTGCTTTTTATTGGTTGTACATTACATGAAGTAATTAAGAGCCATATCATATTCTACATGAAAATGCCTTACTTCAAAGACAAATCTTGATGTGTATGCACATGTGTACACTGCCTGCTGCATCTAGAGAAGGCTGAAGCCACCTGCACAAAGTTCCTTAAGTCATTTATAAAGTACTGTACGTGTGGTTATGTGTGTATGTTACAGCATGAAGCAAGCGTCCACACAAACACGCATAATGAAAACAACCTCAAGCAGCACTAAAACAAACTCATTTGGCCATCAGATGAGTACCTGGCTGGTATTTATAGGCCAAGTTATGTATTTATCCAAGTTATGTATTTATTTTGTATCTTTAAATACTATATCCTTACTCCTCTGGGCAAGATGCTCAACCCTACCTTACCCTTTTGCAGTCTTTCTCATATTAAAATCAAAAGTTAAATGGCCTTGTCATGTGGCCTCAGGGCTCACTATTCTTTTCACGCTCCTTGTAAGTACTGGGTTATTTTAACTCCAGATAAATTAATATCCCTGTGTGTCTTGTTTCTGTAGGGAGGCACAGAGAGCCTGCAGGCCAGCACATGCCACAGGTAAGGCATGAGAACGGCATCAAGCAGCTTAAACCACAGCACAGTACCTGGACGTAGGAAGGAGGATGAGAGTCCACATAACATCTATGGGAAAAGGAGGGGACCACCTCAGGGGTCAGCACCTCTGAGTCCCTCCAGAAGAGTTCTGGGGCTGAAGGAGGTGACCTTGTGTTCATGTCCCTCATCAGTCTCTGGCCAGGGTCTAGAACAGAACAGGTACTTGTCAGTGTTCCCCAAACGAGAGAAAAACAAAAGAAACCTGGGCTGGAAGTTTGTCATAGGGAGTGGGGGTGAGGGGGGCCTGCAAGCAGGGGTGGGAGGGGGAGAACTGAGGGCAAACAGTGGGAATGAGCTGTGAAAGGAAGGCTTTCATGTGCAAGAAACAGTTAATGAAGCTTGGTAGATTTTGCCTCCTCTCCCTGTTTCCTGACTCAGATCCTGCCAGACCTTACTCCTCCTTCTCTCCATCCCTTTGCTGCCCTTGGCTGCTGGGTCTGTTTTGTTTTGTTGTATGGAGGACTGAACGCAGGGCCTTTGCACTAGGCTATATTCCCAGCCCTTTTTATTTTTATTTTGTGACAGGGTCTTGCGCAGTTACCAAGTTGCTCAGGTTCGACTTGAATTCATGATCCTCCTGCCTCCACCTCCCAGAGTGTTCGGATTACAGGTGTGCGCTGCCATGTCAGACCTCTGCCTGGTCTTCTTTGGGAGGCTGAAGACTAAAGAGTAGGAGCATGCCCCCTGTACAGCGCCTCCAATTTTTCTAGGTCTCCCAGGGCAAGCCAGAGCAGGTGGAGTTGGATAACCCATTTCCCCCTCCGTTGGGACTCGGCTTGTTGTTCGGGAGTCCCCAAGGGCTCTCCTGTGCCTTCCAGCTTTCCCTAAAGGATTCTCAAATTGAGGTCCCTAGCTGAGAGGCCAGGGTCCAGTTACTGTTCCTCACCTTTCTGGGTTTCTTCTACCTTTCAGGAAGGAGCCCTACTGGCTTTACTTCACCAGGAATAAGCCTGTGGTTCCTGAGTACCTCAGTTTCCCAGCCTATAAATTAAGGCTTTGTAATAGTTCCCACTTCACAGAGTTGTTTAAAGGCTTAAATAAATGGATACTTGAAAAGCATATAGAAGAGAGCTTGGCCCATAAAAAACTGTAATTATTGTTGCTGATTTTAGTTTCAGCTATTGTTTTTCTCTTTATTGTTTATTACTTCAATGTATTATTGCTTCTTTATTTTTTTATTTTTGGCAGAACCAGGGATTGAACTCAGACCCTTGCACTTGCCAAGGAAGTGCTTATTCCACTGAGCCATCTCCCCGGCCCCTATTATTGCTTCTTATAACAACAAATACATTTTTTATTCCACAAATTCATGAATTTATTTACTATGTGGTGCTGTGCCACCAAATCCAGAGCCTCTATATGAGAGGCCAGTGGGGAAGCACTGCCTCGGTCTTTTGTGTATTACTTTTGTTATGGATAATTAGCTACTATACTGACAATTCTCCATTGGTCTTTGTCTGTCTGGATTATGTACTGTCCTTCAGAAGTCTGAGACTGATAATGTAGGTGCATATCTCAAATAGTTTCAGTGGGGCCGGGGAGATGGCTCAGTGGAATAAGCGCTTCCTTGGCAAGTGCAAGGGTCTGAGTT
>NDGN011367239.1:0-16913 GCA_002564285.1 Tympanoctomys barrerae | reverse complement strand
CCCTGGTGGGCTGAGCTGGCCACACACACACACACACACACACACACAAAACAAATAAATAAAATTTAAAAAAATTGTGTCAATATCTCTCTTCTAGAATCTTTGTTGACTACGAAGAACAAAACCGTAACTTGTTAAGGAATAATGTGTTTCTGAATGGTGAAACTGGGTTAGCATCATAGTCTATTTTGTAAATTTGTTCTTAAGTCAATGTTTTCCATCCCTGTGAGGAGGGCTCCAGTCACATTTATTAACTACCAGAAAGTTGTATTAAGCCAATATATTTTCATAGGTGCTGATGGATTTCTATGCTTGATTGGTTAGCCACTGACTAACTTCGGCTAACTTAATCAAAAGTTAACTACAAAGCACCAGGATGCTCACAACAATCAGGGAAATTTTGCCTTCCAAAGGGTATTTGGAACCAAACGTGGAGATCCATGCCTATAATCTCAGAGCTCAGGAGGCTGAGGCAGGAGGATCCTTACAAGTTTGAGGACAACCAAGATTACATAGTGAGTTCAAGGCCAACCTGAACTACAGAGTAAAATCAAGAGTCAAAACAACAAAAAAAGCAAAAACAAAAACAAAATGAAAGTCTGTTAGGATGTGGCATTCTAGTGCTGGTTTAATGCAATATAGAAAGTCATTTATTATGTTTGTAATTCATTGGATTCTGGACATTGGAAGCAGGAATACAGCACCAGTTTTATTTTCTCTGCAACATTTGAAAAATCTAACAGTATAAGAAAATCTCTTGCTTTGGTTACTCTAGTTATTCATTCCTTTGGTGTGATAGGTATCTTTTTAGACACAACAGTAGTTCTTTCTTGGTCCTAACTGTAATTCTTATGGTGGATCTTTTGCCCTCAATATGCGAGTAGAGTCATTCTCTGCTGTTTTCTGTCTCTTTGTGAAGGCCCTTGCATGGTTCTGGGCTTCTCAACAGATGTTGCAAACACAAAGGTTTCACAGGTGTGCAAATGGTAATAAAGGTGTAGGATTTATTCTTGCTAGTATTTTATGAAGGCAATTATGCTGCCTTCCTGTGAGATGAAATGCTAGCCCAAGCTGTGCAGAGTAGAGGCAATTTATCGCAAGTAGGAGGTGAAGTGCAGCCAGCCTCTGCCAAGAGCAGGCCAGGTGTTCCTTGGGACTCGAGGGAAGGCTTCTTCTTCTGACAATCACAGTGTATGGCCCTGACAGGAAACATTTCTTCCTGGTAAGTCCCCCTACCCCAAACGGGTAGCTTCCACCCACAAAGTCGATATATTTAATACATTCAGTCCAGCTCTCTTATTTTCACAATATCCTGACCATGCCCAAAAAATTTATAAATTACATGAGTCAAACCTCTCAATTCTTGCTTGATGCCCCAAGTGTTGTCATGGCAACCACCCTAAAGAGTAAATACATACCTGATGTGTGTGCCAAAGGTGAGTGATTTGGAGCTGGTAGTGGCAGGAAGAATATTTTTAGAGTAGAAGGAGGAGGAGAAAATGAAAGGAAAAGAACATTACTGATTTTTCTTCTTTGTTTCTTTATGCGCTGCTATTTTTTTTTTTTTACCATAGAACATAAGATGGAAAATGAAAAATGAGGGGGAGTTTCCTTTTCATCGCAGTGGCTCCTGACTTAACTAACTTCCAAAAAGTTTTTTAAACTAATCAATTATTACTTTATTTATTCTTGGCTCAGGGTTTTGGCTGTTCTCATCCCCCACTGCTCACTTCTGTGACACATTCTCAGTGGGGGTGGTGAAGGCAGAGCAAAACCACACACCTAAGGAACAGGAATAAAAGGAGACACAGAAGATGGGTGGGGCCCCTCGGTCCAAGGGTCACAAGCTCAGTGACGTAGGATCATTATGCTCCGTCTGGTAAATATTCTACCATCTCTCAATAGTGCCACCCTGGAACCAAGAACCGGGTCTTTGACACATGGTACTTTAGGAGACTTTCAGGATGTAATCTGTAGCAAGGAGGATTCGAAGTGATTAAATCTAGAGAGTGGGCAAAAACAAAATTGAGTCATACTCATCACTTACTAACTAACTTTATCTTCCATTCTTTCATTTTTCTTTGAAAAGGACAGTGTTAGTAATATGATACATTCTATTCATCTTTCTTCCCTATGTAATATCTTTTATTTATTTATTTAATTAATTTATTTATTTATATTTTTTTGTGGAAACAGGGATTGAACTTAGGCCCTTGTGCTTGCCAGGGAAGCGCTTATTCTACTGAGCCATCTCCCCAGCCCTCTTTATAAGGTTTTAAACCAGATTCTAAACTCTTTCTGTCCCAAAATATGAGGGTTTTTTGTTTTTTTTTTTTGTAAACAATCTTTTTTGGATTGTCTGAAATAGGTTACTCCTGAAGATAACACAATGAGAGAACAGAATGGGAGAGGTGGTTTGAAGGCCAAGAGCTTGTGGCACATAGTTGACCTGGCATCAAGTGGCTTTTAGAGAAGTGTGACAGGCCATATCACCTCACAAAAAAACTTATTGGTCATTATGTTCCTCTTTAATTCCATCAATTCTATTGAAAATAATGAGGCATTTTATAGCTCTTGCTCTGAATATCTGGATGGCATATTTTTTATATTTGGTCTGAGGGTAGTGAATTTTATAGACACAAAATATAATCTGAATAACCACCATAAATATATGAAGTGCAAATTCCGGGAACTCAGAAATACCTGGTTTATGTAGATATGGAGGGACATTTTGTAATAACCAGGGTGGATATTATCTCTGGTGGAAAGTGCCTGCTGGGCTTAGGAATCCTTAGTCAGGGGTCCTAACATGTGGGTCATCACTTGGTATCAGAAATGCAGAATCACAACTCCACCTAAGACCCACCAGGTCAGAAACTCCAGCAGTCTGTGCATTTATACTCTCTGGAAAATTCTGATGCATTGAATTTTGAGAATCACACACTGCCTATGATAAGCCTTGCTTTACTAGGCATACTACATTCTCTGTGGTCCTAAACTCAGTTTATTTCAGCCCACACTAATCAAGGCTCACATACCTAGTGCACTAAATGTAGTTCCGTAAACTATGCCAGGATCTTTACACACATTGTCACATTCTTGCAACAGTCCAGTAAACAAATGGTAGTTTGGCTTCCTTTTAAAGATGGGGAAGCTCATGCTTACAGTGATAAGCTTTTGCAAGTTTCCATAAATAGTGAATGATAAGGGCTGAGACCCATCCAGTTTAAACCTAACCACAGAACCATACCTCTTCTCTGTTTTTGGAACACAAGGTAATTAGACAACTGTGTTAGAATAAAAGAATCCTGGATCCAGAGGGATCCCATCTTGATCCAGTGGAAATTGATTTTTCTTTACTGGCTCCAGTTTTTCTTCTACGATCATCTAGTTGTCTGTCTCCAGCTAAAAGCAGGTTCAAGATAGATCTACTCCTGGAAGCTCCTTTTGATTTTTTTGTGGAAAAATTTCCTTCTGGGACATTTGCCATCCATTTTGGTTGTCACCTTCTGTGTCTGAAATTTGTTGAGCACTGGGAGTAGGCCTCCTGCATCTAATCTCCCAGATGAATTACAAATACATCCCAAAAAGGAAATCTAGCTGTTGGCGACTTCTCTTTGTTCCCACCAGAGCTCTGTATGTGGGAGGCATCCAGTGAGCCTTGCTCACTAGCAAAAATGTTTATAAAGTTTCTTCTATATGAATACAATTCATTGTTGGGCGAGGAAAGGGCCCACCCACAACACTGCAGCGAATAGGCTAAAATAAGTGGGGCGTGCTTGGCAAAAGGACCAAAAGTAGAAACAGCTGCTGTCATTGTTATTGTTAACTTGAACTTGTAAACATCTTCAGTGTAGATTAAGGGGAATTTCAAATGTTTCCATGAAGTACCACTAGGATTTCTCCCCTCTGCTGTATTACTGAGGCACCCACAGGCTCTTCATTTTTCTTGCACTTGAATTTCACCAAGTGATGTTGTTGGCCTCCAGGGGTTTTGAATGAGAGGATAGCATTTTTTTTTTTCAATGAACTTACTCTTCATTCTGTGAAAAGATGCTTTCAAACAAGACAATTTCACTTTCTAGCCACAACCAGATGCTGTACTACATTTTAAAAAAGCTTTTTCAAAATTGATGCTGCATGTTTAAGACATAGTAATTACATTTATTGGAAATTGGTGCATACACATGCTACATCTTAGTCATCTCTACTCTCCCTTCCCTCCCCTCGCTGTTCTTCCTCAGATCCCAAAAATGTTTCACATAATGAGTGAGAACTGAGATTTTTGTCAGGTGAGGAAGGAAACTACATGAATGCCTATTCCATTAGCATCTCACATCACATACATTTAAAAAGTTTTTCAATTGCCTTATGAGCTTACAATGTCTTTGCACTTATTTGAACATCAGGGCCTGTGGAATTTACAATAAAGTTTTCGCATTCATTTATATATGCAGTTTGAAAACCAAAAAGTAGCATCTTTATTGTAAAAGAAACATGTTCATTGTGGATAACAGAAACAAAATAAAACAATGCATTAAAATAATACAAATGACTGTTTCTTATCCATATATTCTTGATATATATTATAAATTAGCATATACCCATTCTTCTCTCTCACACACATACAATGAATTAAGATACTTAAGGAAAATTTAATTCTATAATAGTCTAATATATATTATTCTGTTGTGAAGTGAAAGGAACATAAAAAGAAATATCCACTTCATGGTAGGAGAAAATATAAAGGAAAAGATTACAGTGTAGATTTTTAAAATTTCTTCCTAAAAGAGAGGTCTACTTTACCTGTGATGTGGGTCTTGGTAACTTCCCAGAATACAGCAATCTCTGGTGGTCTAAGTTGTAGTTCCTAACTCTCTTACTCATGTTGGAGTAATTTCATAGACTTTAAGGTCGAGGTCAGTAATTGATACCTTAGCATTTTGATCTATTTATTTTGCAGCCTCTAAATAGACCAGTGTGTAAAAGCATTAAACTATTTGATGCCAGCCTTATCATCTCACTTAACCAACATATTTACTCTACTGGCCACTTTTTTTTTGCTAAACCGGGGATTGAACTCAGGCCCTTGAGCTTGCCAGAGAAGTGCTTATTCCACTGAGCCATCTCCCCGGCCCCCTACTGGCCACTTTTAATACAATTTTTAGAAATATTTATTTGATACAGGGTCTTGCTATGCAGTTCAGGCTCATAGTAATCCTCCTCTGTCAGCCACCCTAACGTTGAGATTACAGGCGTGCATCACTATGCCCAGTTTTAGGTCCAGAACAGCAAATCTGGGGTTCTGTTGCTAGCATAGCATGTGGTACCTGGGACTGAATTCAGGACCTTGAGCTTGCCCGGCAGACACTTAGACCATACTGGCCACTTTAAAAATACTGTATAGTTAAATAGAAACATCGCTTATGTTATCCAGAAAAAAACTAAGTGCCTAGCTAATAGGAATTTCAGATATACACACAAACACACACACACACACACACACGCACACACACAAATTTAATAACAAAAATTTGAATATATATATTTTCTCTGGTAGTAATTTTCAGCACATAACACTAAATCTTCTTTTAGTAAAGTCACTTTTTCATAATATTCAACAAGAAGTTTGTCGAGTTGTTTATCGAAGATGTGTCCTGAAACTTTTGAACCTCTACTCTTTTAATGGTATATTATAATCAAAAGGCAAAATGTAAAGTAAATTTGCTGAAAAGATTAATAACTTGTGGGTGTTTAATCATGAAAGACCTGTCTAATCAGTCCTTACCTCACCACTCCTTGCATACCACACAGAGAGAGACTCTAAAGCAAATAATCTGCATTTGAATTACTATCTGTTAAATTCTTTATAAGAGCCACCAAAGTATGCATTGTAAATAAAATATCCTGTGCACTGCACTTTGGGAAAGACATGAATTTTAATGCACTTCAAGTAGCTGATAAGAAAGCAAATTGTGGCTTATTCAGAATTCTCAAGTGACAACCATAGACCTAGAGCCAAATGAAAGATGGATTCTACCTTAAAGTTAGTTCGTGGGGTACTTTCTTCATATGTAGTAGACCCTCCATATTCAGTTTGCTTTCACAAACATTTGTAGAGTGCATCAATATGTCAAGCATTCAAATACATAGCCCCAGGTAATTCAAAGAGTAATAATTCCTACTTGTGCTTTTGATGTGTCAAAAATGAAAGGACTGTACAACTGAGGAAAGACATATATAAACAAGGTATTTTATGACAAGGGTTATACATAATAGTATTTTAATGATACCATAAAATAGATGGTTACAAATAATAGCATTATAAATAATGGCTACAAATAATGCCAAAGGTTATAAATACTTGTATTTGTTCCTAATATTGTGTTTTGTTAGTCATGTGGGGAATACACATCCTTTTTAGTGATGATCAGGTCTAAAAGGACCCTGATTTTCTTTTGCTCCATGGTCATGGTCCATAGAAATACGATAAGATGTCATCATCATCCAAAGGAATAAAGAATAAGGCCTTCAGGCTTTTCCTAGAGTACTCACTTCATTCATATCCATTCATTTGATGCGAATTTAAAAATGGGTATGTTTAAAGTTTAAGTAGTAGAGGTACTTAAAATAGATGGATGTTGACATCTTTGGTAAGTACTTAATTTAACAGGCTTTCCCTTGACTTATCCTCCTTCTTGACTTGACCCAGGAGAAGCAGCCTTGATAGAGGGTCTGACCAAGAGCAGAAGCAGAGCACCCTGGTTTTCCATCAGCTGTTTTCTTTTATTTAGAGGATGCCAGATTAGCCCTGTGTGAAAAGTAGCATTTGATTACCATGCAAGCAGTGCTCTGGGTGATCTTAGTCAAGACAAGGCAACAGTTAAGTTTAGAGGTAAAAGAAGTGTTGACTTGTCTCTGTAAAGTTAATCTGAATGTGTTGTTCCACAAAATTGTGGTCCGTGAACCCTCAGTTGCAGCGTCCCTGGGGAGACTTTGAAAAATAAAAACATCTTTGGAAACCTAGTGAACTGGAATCTTCGTGGTTCTTTTTTTCATTGAGTTTTGAGACGCACTCAGGAGTCAGGAGAAGAGAGGATCAATCATCAAAGAGCAAGAAACAAATTCTTGAAGCAAGGCCTTCTCAGCTGAGGTATACAGTGTTACATTTCACATTCCTTCTAAACTTTGTTGACTGAAAAAAATAAAGCTTGCAAATAAAGGACACTCAAGAGGACATTCATTACACGTGTGCTAAATGAACAATATCGTGGGCACTATGCCCCCCTGTTAATGAAATTTGTGTGTTTAAGAGGCAGTTTGTTATTTTGACTACTCTACAGCACATTACAAATTGCAAGGCGTTTCTGAGCTGAGATTATTGGGAGTCAATTTTTAAGCAAAAGAGCCTGATGTTAAAAATATTTTCTGATCTCCTCACATTGTAGCATTAATTTCTAATTCAATCATGTCCTTTGACTTGCACAATAAAACCAGCAATATAACGATCATCAGGCTGAGAGTGAAAAGATTTTTTATTAATTTTACAGACACAAGCTAATCAAAGTAATTTGAATCTTGGATCCAGTTCAAGAAAACCATTTATGTGTGTGTCCTATCTGTTGTTCAGTAGAAGCTGCAATACAGAAAACACTAGAAGCAAAGGCTGCAATTTTAAAAGGCTCAACTACATACAGGAAATCCTAGGTAGAGGCATTATTGTCTCCAATTGTGAGACTAAGAGTACTGACTTGCTTATGTTCTTAGTTTAAATGTCACAGTTAGTTGGAAGCAGTCCTATTTGTTCTGTATTGCTTATTAAATGGGAATTGAGAATTTTTTGCATGTTACTTTCTTTTGACTGAAGAATTGTTATAGTATTTTTACTCTCTCCCTATTTCCCTTCTTGTTCCTCTCTGTTGTCCCTTCCTCTAGTTTGTGCTAGTTTAAGGTGTCTAGAATATCAGCAGCGTTGAGGCCATTTTTGCTATTGCTGTTTTGGAGATGTAAAGACCCTGGAAAATCTGCATGTGCACAAAGGGAAAGTGAGGGTGAAGAGAGGAAAGTAAATACACTATGTTATTGAACAGACTGTGGTTTCACAAGGAAACATAGCTGGTTGCTTGTTCCCACAAGCTGTCTCCTGAGAGGTTAGATGGAACAATTCCATCTTGGAACAGATTTTCATTTGGATCAGTTATTTCCTGGCTTCTCCCATCTTCTGTCTCTCTTTGGGCCAAGCTTACCCTAAAAGACTTTGACTCTTTGACTCTCAGATACTGACTCTGGTCCCCTGGTCAGCCTCTGCACAAAGCCTCTGTGTCTTCATGGCTTGAGTCAGACCTGGGCACTGGTGGTGCTGTGACTGCCACTCTGGGGAAGGCTGGGGACCATAGTATGGGTTAAGAGAGCAGCTTTCTAAGTTCTCCTGTGCCATGAACAAAGAATTGGACATTGTACACAACTGTAAGGAAAACAAATAGCTAAGTTTAATGAAATTTAAAGGACAAAGGTACACTTAAGACTGAGTGGGCTTGTGCCAGCAAAGAGGAAATTGCCAAGAGCACAGGGTATGATGTTGGGCTTAAGAATTTGAAATGCTGCACCAAGCCAAAGGCTCCTCCCACTGGGTCTTCCACAGTATGATCGACAATACAATTGATAGTGCTGAGTCATATCAGGTGTGTGTGCTATGCTTGTCTTTTCCTATAATTCACTCTGTTATAATAGGATGTATGTGATGCAGTCTATATGTGTGAACCTTTAACAAGCTCCTGGTGAGGAAAGGTCATTGTAAGTCATTCCAGCAGGTCTAGTATGTTTGCATTCTGGTTTGAGATTTTGGAATTTTCCTAGGAGTCTTTGTTACTCTTACCTCTGCCTTCTGGCAGTGGGTTTTAGGACAGAGGTCAGAGAGATTGACCCTATGGCATGGCCCAGGTTCAGGTGCAGGGAGAGAAGTGTTCCTGTAGCTCATGATTGTACTATCTGTGTTATGTATTTCTGTTAGCCTGGCCCTGGACCCTGGGAGCACCGTCTATCTGTGACTAGGGAAGCCAAGGCCACTGCAGTGGCACCAGGATGTGTGACACCATTTTCTGGCCAGACCCAGGGCTTTCACCAGACAGTATCAAGTAAGGGGCTACAGTCCTGGAGACAGCCGGATGAACAAATGTGGGACATCACATACACTGTGTTTAGCACAGTCTGTATATAATTGACTAAAATGATAGCATCTTAAAAGAAAATACTCATTTGTCTTTCCACAAAAATCAAACTAACCTCAAATATGGTGGACAAAAGGCTTATGTATATTGTTTTTAATATAAATCAGTGGCTACCAACCCAGCACGATTGTGTCTCCCCAGGGACACATGGAAAATTCTGTAGACACTGTGGCTGGTCACAGTTTGAGGAGAGCTTCTGGCATTTAGTGAGTAGCAACCAAAATGTTTCTAAAAAAGCCTTTCTGGAATACCTAGGAGAGTCCTCCTTGGCAGAAAATTATCCAACCCCAAATGCCTTGACTGAGGCATGTTAATGTAGACCATCCAACTAGATATTTTTGTCCTAAGGTTATCCTACTGTTCTGTTAAGCAACTGAAGTATAAAAAATAGTCTCAGTTTCTCTTAGTCATTAGTTGGACATTTCAGCCTGGCCTGACCTTGCAGTACCCCAGGGCCTTTAGGGACAATCAGTGGCCCAGGACAGAAAGAGTGGGAAGATCGAGGAGGAGCTACCAGAGAGCGGGGGACAGAGGGNGGGGCAAATTTCCATCTGTTTTCAGTGAATCCTCAGGTCAGTCTTCACAGTGAGACATGTTAACCTTTGACCTGTGTTTCCTCTTCCTCTACTCTTCGTTTTTGCATTTGTGCTCTAGCACAAGAACTTGGGCCAGAGAAAGTGAGTTTAACCACCATTTAAAAGTTTTTCCACCAGGGAAATACTGCAGAGTATAGCTATCTATAAATACATAGATATATGTCTATCTCCCACTGTTTCTAAAGCCACATTTATTATTACTACGATAGATTCAACTATAATGTTGCAATGGAGTTAAACTATAAAGGATATGATTGAAAGGCAGAGACCTTTGCCCTGTTTATGGTTATAGCCAACAAACCAAGAATTATACCTGGACCATACAGTAACCATTTGTTGGCCAATGTTTATAGCAGCATAAAATTCATAATAACTCAATCCTGACAGTGGTCTATATGTCCATCAACAGATGAATGGATGAAGAAAATCTGTTGCTTATATGCAATCAAATAATACTGCACTGCAGAGATGGTACATTTGAGTCATTGGTGGGAAATGATGCATCATGAGAGGAAATAACTGAATTAAGTTAGACATATCAGTTTAAATACTTCATGCTCTCTCATACTCAGGGGGCCCAACAATACAAATATAGAGCAAAACAAACGATAGATAATAGGGAGTAGGGTGGTAGATTTTGTACAAGTGAGAAGGGAACCTAGAAATGGAGTGGGGAGGGAGAAAAGTGGGTTTAAATAAAATAGAATTAAGATGTGTTCTGTCCATGTGCCAACTCCTCACTAGGAGTGTAATCATTATATAATGCAAACATGTACTAATAAAAATTTTAAAAAACTTCTTGTTGAAGACTATTGATAATTTGTGGGAGGAATGTATGAGTATTTGAATACTTAAATAATTGAAAAATTGCGATATTTTCCTTTTTTGTCTGAGTTAATGTAATAGACTTATGAGGCCCATTTAAGTGTAGTCTCATTTCAAATTAGTATCAAAAGTTGGCCTTGGAATACTTTCATTTTTAGGTTTTGTTTTGTTTTCTTTTGTTTGAGACAGCATCTTGCCATATAGTTCATGCTAGCTTTGAACTTACTTTGCCACCAAAGCTGGCCTCAAACTTGAGGTAATACTTCTTCCTCAACCTCATGGTCCTTTGAATTCTTGACGTGGATGCTTCCTATTTCGTTTCCTCATTGTATATAAGTTTGGAATTGAACCAACCTGGATCTCATTCCTAAATCTACCTCTCACAGCTGTGTAACTTTCAGTGGAAGCTTTTAAGCCCTAGTTTCCTCTTTTATAAAATCCAATAATACTAAATTAATATAATTAATTAATTTCTGTACTAGTTCCTTTAGCAAAGCAAGTTCTCAAAAATACTAGCTATTGCTATTATTGCATGCTGCTTCAAAACTTGGGTACATCAAATTTTACAATATGAAAATATTTTTATGTGTTTTTGTTCCTTTTTTTTCTACTCTTTACTATGGCATTTTTAGACTTTAGCATGATAACATTACATTGAAAGTTAAGTTTTCACAAAAGATAACTAATAGTTGAAGCTTTACACACACACACACACACACACACACACACACACACCAAGGCAGTGTCGTCCTGTAATTCAGTGTAGGATGCTAAGCTTCATGTAGCAGTTTGCTAAGTAGGGATGAGTTTGGGGCCAGAGATGGGTGTTGACAGGGTGTGTGAGAACCATCAGTCAGTCACTGTGTGCTCAGCAAAAGCTGGGGCTTTGCTCAGCGTTTCAGGGCTCGCTCCCTCTCTCCACATCCCTGTCTCCTGGCCCTGACAGCCCAGCTCTGGCATTTCACATGCTCCATCTGCTTCCCTCAGACCAAAAATGAACTGATTCCTGGCATCAGTTAAAACAGAAAATCAAAACAACCTGTCCTGGAATTTCGATGAGTATGAAGAATTTTATTTATTTTCTGTGACATCATTAATTTTCGTAATGACATTACTCATTTACATTTTTCAAGAGATGCTACACTGTGATGATGAGGATTAAGAAAATAATAGTTGGTGAAATAATTTATTTTGTATTAAGTTTTGATTTAATTGATACTTGCTTGCTCTAATTGATGATTGCATCCCTCATGGAGTTAGTACACATAGATAACACGTATTAATTTTTCTTATTCCTTTGCTCTCTTTTTCTTCTCCATTTTTATACTGAAAATCATCAGAAATAACAGATACGTGCAATATAAGTGGAATCAAGAAACTGGTTTCTCTTGTAGCTTTACTTTAAAAGGACAACATGATCACAATTTGTTAAATATTTATGTTATGCCAAGCATCGGTCCACAAGTATGTACATGGTTTGATTAAACTTTCCCAACACATGTTAAATTACTAATTTACATTTGATGTTCCTACAGCTTACAAATTTAATTTAGCTGCCCTAAGTTACTACATTATAAAGATGGGCAGACGCTACTAGTAAGAGGTCATTCTATTTTTTATTTCAGTCTTCAATCATGTAGTTAACATTCTTCAAGCCTAATATTTCAATGACAATAGAAAACAAAGATCAACTAAGTCTCTCTTCCCCTTTTTCAATATAATCAACCCATTTCTCAAAGTATGTATTAATTTTAAAATTTCAAATGGGACACAAAATTTTTCAGGGATCAAGTGAACAAATAATTCAGGCTTCTAAAAATAATCCAAGGAAGGAATTAACATTTGTTTGTGTACTTTTTTGACTAAGAAACTTTTAATCACTTAAATTTTACTTAAATCAATAACTCAGATTATGTCTGAAAAGGAGGAATATTTTTTCTTTTTATCATTAAGTAGAAACTTAACTAGTTGCTGTAAGAAATGATAATTGTTAGACTACTACTTTTCTGATTTGGAATATTTTTATCTATGACGTGACCATGGATAGAGATTTTGAAGATTATGTCACATCATGACTCAGATGTTTTCCAGGAGAGCAGAGACATTAGATTTTTATAGTTTAAATATACATCTGTTCTCTAGTCCCTTCACTGTGGGGCAATATTAAATTCTGAAATGTTATTATGTAGGCAAAACAACATTCTATCACAGAAGTAGATATAAAGGAATAAAGTTTATCCAAATGATAATCAATCAGTGAATCTATAACTGTACTACTGGGATACTTAAAGTATCCTTTTCTCCAGAATTGATGGTTAGAGTATTTTAAGTATATTTTTCTATTGCCTATTTTTATTTACTTGGGCATCTCCATGAAACTACTTTCCTTCCTTTTGTTTGTCTTCATCATTTCTGTTTTGAGAATAATTCCATCAGATAACCAGCTGGCCTCCTGGAGGAACAGGTGCAGTAGTGTGGCAAGGACGGAAAATATGAAAAGTAGAAACAAATTTGGGCAATTTTCAAGCAAAAAGCTTCCTTGTCTCTTTCTTTCTTAAATGTAGCTTCTGGAGGAAGACCATGTGCTCCTCAGTCACAGTGACACCCGCAGTGCTTTGTTCAGAGTCAAAAGCAAAGTAGGTTCTCAATAAATACTTGCTGAGCAACGGAAGGAAGGATTTCATTATGTCATTCTCTTGTGTACTGCAAGCCTCTAATGAATATATCCTAAGTGAGACATTTAGTTGAGTTAGCAGAGATTGTCTTGTAAGAATATAAGTATCTTTGATAGGATTAGGGGTGCTAATAGGAATGGATTAATTTAAAGTTTCCCTTTTATGATGGCTGAGTTAGAATTAGCTGCACTGAAGAAACAGGAGCTTACATTCAGGTTTAAAAATATAGGGTACAATCTGGGAGAAGGAAAGAAAGTAGTACTAGGGATAGCATATACATTAAGTTACACAAGGAGCCAGGGAGATGGCTCAGTAGAATAAGTGCTTGCCTAGCAAGGGCAGGGGCCTGAGTTCAAGCCCTGGTTCCACCAAAAAAAAAAAAAAAAAAAAAAAAGCTACACAATGATCCAATGGGGATTAGAGGCAAAAGACCCCAATCCTAATTCATAATGGCACTAAAGGTCTTTAGCATGGAAGACAGAGGGTCAAAAAGGATGAAAGATGCCAAAGAGAATTAGCAAGGGCTATACTAACAGGTGCTGTAAAGTGCTTTGCACCATTCTTTCCCTTTTTCTTGCTGTGGTAACAGAAATTAGTGAGACAGGAGCTAAGATTCTATTAGACAGCAAGAGCAATGACCCCCCCAAAGGAGTCAGGAAACCCAGAATGGAGTCTTGTGGGTCCCATCTCTCAGAGAACCTTATAAAAAAAATAAGAGCATGATCAGGAAGGCCACGTGCTCAAGATCCCTGCATGGACACTGCATAAACACTAAAGAAGTTGAACCCTAAAAAGTATGTTTCAACCTACAAAGATACAGATTATGTTGCGTATGCTATGGCCAGAGCTCCCTTCTAAACTTAAAACAAAGCAAAACAAAACACCCTAGGAAAAAGAGTTTTGTCATCAGGAGCATCTGACTCAGATCACCCTCCTGGCTAGCAGAAAGTTTACTTCCTCCCCTGTATATATTTAAAATACATTTGTTTGTCCCAATTCCTCATTAGTCAGACAAAATACTGATGCTCCAGTAACATTATGACTGCTTATATTTCTAAGACTTGGGTTTGGATGAAGTTAACTAGTGTGGGCCTGCCGATCTATCACCATTTGGTAAAGACTTTTATTGAGTCAATTCTGAGGACAGCATTTTAGAATTGTAAGACTTCTTAGAAACCCAGTGAATGTTTTACTTAGTTTACACTCAGAGACCTTTTCTATTCTTTTAAGAAAATCACACTGCCACGTGAAATGTGTCATGCGGACAAAAGCAAAGCTCCCCTGAAGGGCTGCAGTCACTCTGCCACTCAGTTTTCTTTCTGTCATCTCTCCTTTCCCCTCAGGCTAGTCTGAGCTATATTGGAAGCTCTGGGCTCTCGTGTGCCACTTATAATCGATTATCTGAAAAACTGCTTGTTTCTGACCGAGCAAATCCAGCAAAGTTCACAAACTTGACAAAATGAGTTAACAGCACAGGAAGTCTGATCCCAAATTCAGTATACTTGCTATGGTATTAACATTCTACAGGACTAAGCATACCCAGCCACGCGTCTCACCCGATGCCTACCACAGGAAAGTAGTGAACAAAGAACTGTGCTATGCCTGAGAGGAAAGCATGCTTGTGCTCTAAATTAGAGATTTATAATGTAAGAATTGCTTGTTCGGATTAGGTTTATTTTTGGAGACAACTATTTCTCTAATTGCAAACTATTTCTCTGTTCTTTATGAGAAACTTCAGTGTCCATGAAGGTGGAACATGTCTGCTCTGTTGATCATCATCAATGCCTACGCATGGTGCCCACGACCAATAGAACAGCCAGATGCTCAATAAGTAGCTGTCACATGTGCTGCTTACAGATCCTTTTATCTCTCTGACTCTCAACTCAGCAGTTAATGCGCTTGAAATAAACTCATTTCCTTTTACGCTATATGTAGTTGGTTAAAGCATCAATGTATAGTGTACACATAATCTTAAATACCAGAAGAAATTTGACACTCAGTTTAACTTACTTTGCTCCCAACTTATGCAACCAAAATCCTGTTAAAGTCTGATAATTTCATCTGTTTAGTATTTCTTATTTTCATTCCATTTTTTTTCCTGTCTCCAAGAATGTCCACTACTGTGGAACCTTCACATTGTTTTCTGAATAATTTATCTTGTGCAGTAGATTTTTACAGGTCTTTGACAGTCTGTGCCTACTTGCTTCCTCCTTATTTTTGCCTTAACTCTCACGAGCCTCCCCTTTGCCTACACTTCACAGTCTCTATAGACACCGTGCAGTGGTTTGAATTCCTTAATGAGCTTAGTGTGTGATCATTTCAGCTCCTTCTCATGTACTCCATTCTCAGCTTCTTCTAAGTGATCTGAGCTTGTCCAATGCACTGTCCTGTCTAGTCTCTAGCTCCTGTTCTTTGTGTCTGTGATACCCTTTTGCCTTTCTCTGCTACTTTATAATTTCTGACTTGCCTTTTAAACCTCAGTTCAAACGTTTAATCTTTTTGACTTTACCTGTTCTTCTGACCCTCAGCCCCACCTAAGAGACCGAGCACATCTTTTGTAAGCCTTCAGGATGCTAAGATAATTGGCTTGGTGCTAATATCACTTTTGGACTCAGCACTTCATAGCAGGTCCTCTTCCTTCCATAGCTGGAAGCCACATCAAGAACCTGGTCTTTCCCACAAAGAAAAGGCTCCTTGTAGGTTACTCACATTGAGTAGTAAAGTGGTATTATTCCACATTCCCAGGAAGATTCTAGTTGATTTTTTCTTCAAATCTAAATATAGGAAATAGTTTAAATGGTGATGTTTAAAAATATGCAAGTCTATATATAACAAGTAATAGTAATGATGTTCCAAATGTTTTGTAGAACATCAAGTGGCAAAATGTTAATAATGTATTCAGTAATTAATGCTATACAGAGCCTAAATTTAGGTGATTTAAGCTAAAATATTATATTTCAACTATTAAGATAGCTGTGCTCTCTAAAATGCTCATAGGTGTTCTGGTGACTATTTCAGTAGACATCAGAATGTCCAGTTTCTCAGATGTCCTGCTTTTGGGTCAAACATGCAAGTATGTAAATAATCCCACTGAGTCAAGAAACAGGGAATTTTATGTTGCAGATATTCATTGTTTCAGTTAAAACTCATTTGTTAAGTGTTTTTTCAGGCACTGGAAATACAGTACTTAGTGAAAGAGTT
The DNA here is from genome assembly GCA_002564285.1 of Tympanoctomys barrerae. NCBI lineage: Eukaryota > Metazoa > Chordata > Mammalia > Rodentia > Octodontidae > Tympanoctomys > Tympanoctomys barrerae. Next base: position 389 of record NDGN011367239.1, on the reverse strand, counting down.
GAAATAAACCCAATAATAAGTTTCTGTCTTAGCTCATGTGTAAAGGTTTCTTCCCAGCTTTGCAGTTCTGGGAGGTTGTGGAAAGCTTCAGAACTGGAGACTAGAGGGCAATCCTTTGGCCCTGGGAGAATCAAGTGTGCCTCTGGGAGGGACAGGGAAGCTCATCCATCCTCTTCTGTGTTTGCTGACCCTGAGAGAAGCTCTGCTGCTTCACCACGTACTTTCTCTCTAACGTGCCATCCTCCCACCAGAGACCTCAAGACAGTGTGTCTCTCTGGAATGGATCATCTTCCGGAATGGAACTTCTAAAACCCTGAGCCAAAATATATCTGTATTGGTTAGGGTTTTACTTAGAGGAACAGATATAATATAAGGAAGATATTAACACA
>NDGN011367236.1:0-10712 GCA_002564285.1 Tympanoctomys barrerae | reverse complement strand
GCTTCCCTGGCAAGCGCAAGGGCCTGAGTTCAATCCCCGGTTCCGCCAAAATAAAAAAAAAAAAAAGAAAGAAAGAAAGAAAGTGCACAGAATCACTGGTATAGCTGAGAACACTGAAGCAGTCATGAAAAGCTTTAGCTAACTTCTTCCAAGAGTGTACCTGCAGCAGGCTGCTGGCTGACATCTGTACTCCCAGCACTGGGGTGGCTGAGATAGGATTGCCATAAATTTGAGGCCAACCTAGGATACATAAATTCAAGGTCAGTGCACCTGTAATCCCAGCACTTGGCAGGCTGAAAACAGGAGGATCACTAGGAGTCCGTCCAATCTGTGTAGTGAGACCCTGTAGACCCTGTTCTAAATACATTTTTTTTTTTAAAAATGTGTCTCCTCTCTTCATGCCCCTTAGTTATGTCTTTTTTTTTTTTTTGGATCCTGGGATTGAACTAAGGCCCTTGAGCTTGCCAAGCAAGCACTTATTGTACTGAGCTATCTCCCCGGCCCCCAGTCCTTAGTTAGGTCTTGATCCTTGCGAAAAGGCTTATGTCTGAAAGACATATATGAGAAAAACTCGGGAGAACCACACATCTACCGTGTGTGTGTGTGTGTGTGTGTGTGTGTGTGTGTGTGTGTTTTGGGAGACTAAAAAGTGAAGGGTAAAGAAGCCACTTTTCAGACTCTGGGGACAAGAAATGCCTACAGCAACCCAAGTTAACAACAATGGCAAAAAGACTACAATACCCGGAATGCCGCTTGAGGAGACAGAACGTGTAGAGTGGCCAGTGTAGGCGTGTGTAATTCTGGCGCGGTGCGGAAGTTCTTTATCCCGGAAGTTAGGGGCAGTCTCTCTAGACCTGTCGGTAGTTGTAGTTTTATAAACCTGGAGCTTTCAGTTGTTGGCAAGAAGGCCGTAGGGCCTGACGGGACTTGTAGTCGGGAGCGGGAGGCGGGCGCGCAAGCGCAGCTGGGGCCGGGGCGGGGCCTTGGCACTGCAGTGAAAGCCGAGGCAGCGGGCTGGCGAGCTGGGGGCGGGCGGACATCTTGGGATCTGGAGAGTGGCTGGGCCGTCTGAGTAGGGGGCCGCGAACGCGGACTCCAGGTGAGCTGGGGAATCGGCCTTACTGGGTAAGGGAGAATGCCGCGGGTCGTCTGCCCCGCTGCCCAGTCTGCAGCCTTGCGCGGCTGGGCGAAAAGCCACCTACACTCGGGAGTGGCCTCAGCCTTCAGACTCTGGAAGGAGCTGCCGGCGGGGTGGGGGCGCCCCGGGCGCGGTTGCTGGACGGGCGGGCGTGCGGGCGTGCGGGGAGCGGCGCCCTCCACTTGACCTGCCCGCTCCTCTTATGAGGAATCGTCTGGGAACCCGGACAACGCGCGGCGCCCCCTCCTGGGATCGTGGCCACCCCCGACCCTCGGCGCGTCCTCCTCGGCGCAGGGACACTTCCCCCATCTCCCGAGAGGGTGACATCCTTCGTGCCGCCTCCTAGGACGGTGACAGGCCTCTCCGTGCGCCACGCCATTCCCCCAGTTCAGCGACCCCCCCGGGGCTCTTCTTTGACCTGTGACAGCTCCGTCCCTTGTGGTACCGTCTCCTCTCCCGGGCCAAGAGCACCCCCACCATGCCTATGTACCTGAACCCCAAAGCAGGCCCAGGCCCCTCGCTTTCCCTTATTTACCACTGGCAATCCATCTCTCCTGCTTGTTTCCCCACGTCAAACCCTGAACTCTGCTACACCTGAACCTCTTTTTTTAGGGGTTTCCACCAGCCCTATTTGCTGCTGTGGGCTCACGCTGCTTGCTGGTGGTGGCCGGCCTGGGCTCACGCTGCTTGCTGGTGGTGGCCGGCCGTCTCTTCCCTTAACAAAATGCTCCATTCCTGCCTTCAGCCCCACTTCTGTTTCTCTAGGGCCCTGAGCTACCAATCATCACTTGATACTTGTGGACTTGGTTCTTTGCCTAGGACTCTGCCTCCATTTTATATTTTCACTCTCAGTTTCTTTGAGAATAAAGAATGAGAATGTTTCCACCTCCTTGAGAAACCTTACACTGGTCTAGGTGACAGGAATAGCCACAGTAAAAGACTTAGTTTTTCAATTTGGAAGCCCATTGAACTATCCTCTGTGAAATTAATACTAGGGCTAATCCAGGAGATCTAGAATCAACCTCTTTTTCTCTTCTCAAACTGTCTAAATTATTTGACCCAAATAATTTGGGTGATTGAGGCAGTCAGATATCCCTACCCCTTGATTTTAAGTACTCAGGTTGGAAATGAGTTACTTGGTGGGTCTGGAATCAGAATTTCAGCAGGAAGGTTCTAATAATTTTACATCCTGTACACACATCCTTCCTTATTTTATTATACTTCAAAGCTTTTTAAAAGGGGGTGGTCAGAAAGAACCATAGTAAGCAGTTTGGATCATTGACGTGTAGTCTGCCAGCAGTGGGACTTTTGTCCTTTGCTACCTTCCTTGCCTGGAAGATAAGTACCTGCTAAGGCCACACCCTTGGGTCCATGACAGGGCCCAAAGCCTCTGTTCTCTCCCTCCAGCCCTGAAAGCTGCACACCCATTCTTGGAATGTGTAGATTTCCAGAGATTGAGGCCCTGCTTGCCTTCCCTTCATAGAAGGGGAGTGGAGCCAGTGGAGCCCAGAGACTGGCTGATCTAAAGGTTGTGCCCAGGGGCTCCAGGCCTGAGCCAGCTGGAGTAATTCCTACCGCCATTCCTGCAGCCTCAGGCAGCCTTGACAGTGACTCACTGACTGGAGCCTGAGTGAGAGTCTGCACAGGAGGGGGCCGAAAAGGATCTTTGCTTAGCTCAGCTCTGTGAAGAGGAGGCGGAGGGGAGTTAGTCTCTGGCTCAGCCCCAGAAAAGGGAGGGTCAAAGTGCCTTAGAAGCCTAGGCCCAAGCCCTATTCCTCTCTCCCTTGGAGTATAGGATAAACAGGAACTGGGGCCTGGCTGAGGGGAGGAGCTTGTCCAAGAGGCCTGCAGGGTCACTTGCTAAAGGGTGGGGGGAGCCTGTGACTTGCACCACCCTACAGGGGACATTGGCAGGACTTGTGAAGTCTTCCCTTCCTCCACCTGTCCTCTGTCCTAGGTCTCTTCTCAGAGCAATGGGCTGTGGACACTGAGCTGCCGCCATGATTGGAGGCTTATTCATCTATAATCACAAGGGGGAGGTGCTCATCTCCCGGGTCTACCGAGATGACATCGGGTAAGTCCCTTGGCTGAGCCAGTGTGCCCCATCACCCAGCCTCAGCATGCAGGACCAGGTTTTACTCCATGAGGCTTGACTTGGGGCACATGCATTGCTGCATCCTGGAAGCTCAGCAAGTAGAGCCTGGTTCCTTTTAAGTTTGGTGGCATTGGCCCAGCAGCCAGTTGGAGGCTTCCTGTGGGACCTCTGGAATGGCAGGGCTCCCCAGCCTTTGGAACGCCTGTCCCTTCTGCCTCCTGTGTCAGTTGTAGGCCTGGCTACTAAAGATGAGCCTGTTTGCCAGGCAGGTTGATTACTCCTTTCAGAAGAGCTCTGCCTCCAGTGGGTGGAGTTAGTGCCAGGCTGGAGATCCTAAGCCACCTAAGCCCTGTTCTCAAAGCCCTCTCACTGAGGGCCTTTGCTGGCTTCTCTTGAAAGCCTCTCCATGCTGCCAGATTCTCTCCTCCCTTTTTAAAGAGGCAGGCTGCTGACTCAGCTACTTTCAGTTCGTCTTGGTCACTCCTGGAGGAGAGGTTGTGCACCAGTTTGAGGCACTGTGGGTCACTAATGGAAAGACAGGGAGGTCATGCAGCCCTTTCCAGCCCCTCTGAATAGACCTGGCCAGCTGTGTCCTGGGTCCCTCAGACTAACAAGGAGACACACAGCCTTCTCATTCTGCCCCACCCTGCATGCCATTTTTCTTTGCTGACTTGTGACCTGTCCTTGCCTTAGCAGCTCTAATGAGATTAAGCTCTTCTGGTTCTGCTGCTCTGTTTTCTTCCTCAAAGAGCTTGAGATAAATAGCATGGGCCTATTGCAGTGCCCCTGGCTTCATGGCTCCCTGCCTGAGAGGTTGGCTTGGCCTGGCCTCTGTGGCTGAGCTAGACTTGTGGCAGTTCTTGGCATGCCTGAACCTTGCTGGCTACATGCTCCAGTATTGCTGTCCCTGGGTGGGCCTGATTGAGCCAATATGGGGCCTTACCGCTTTGCATGCATTGAGCTCACCACCCCTTGCCTGTCTTGTCTGCTTCCATCTCATGGTGTGTGCTGTCCTTCCTGGTGTGTTGTGTGTCTAACCCTCTCTCTCCTTGCTGTCACTCTCCTCTTCTTGCTGGCGTCATTTCTCTCATCCCATCTCATTGGCTGCTGTAGCAATAGGTAAGCGGCCTATCAAGCTGCTGCCCAGGTACAGGCGGGTGGGGGGCCCTGCCCCCACCAGTTGTCATTTTTCCTTCATCCTTCTTCCTCTTTTGACTTGCCCTGGAGTTGGATCCTGGAGAAGGATAGGTGACACAGCTGGGCGTTGTGGCACACGCCTGTGCTCCCAGTGCTAAGGAGGCAGGAGGATCCTTGCAAGTTCAAGAGTAGCCTAAGCTACAAAGAGAGCTCAAGGCCAGCCTGAACTACATAGTGAGACCCTGTCTCAAAATAAATAAATAAATAAACAAATAAATAAATAAATAGGGGCCGGAGAGATGGCTCAGTGGAATAAGTGCTTCCCTAGCAAGCACAAGGGCCTGAGTTCAATCCCTGGTTCCAACAAACAAAAAATAAATACATAAATAAATAAAAGGTGACTCAGCTCTAGAACCCTTGGCACTACTTACCTGGTAGATTAGTGCTTTCTCTTTGTCCACTTTCTGGGGGAGTCAGCCTTCCACACCAGTGGACTCATTAGTGGGAGGATTGGAGAGGCAAACTAGCTCACTCCCCCACTTCCCTTCTGTCTCACCCCACCACCACTTCCTCCCTAGGCCTGGAGTTTACTGGGAAGCCAGGGTGGTGTAGATGGGAAATTGGGGTGAGGCCTCTCTAAACCTGATGAGTTTCACTTTTTTGAGTTTATGTCTGCCCTCCTCTTTGTGCCATTTGACTTCCCTATTTCTCATGGCTCAGGCCCTCCTCTGCCCCCATTGGAGCCATAAGAATGGACTGGCCCTAGTGGTTTAGGCCTTGGCCTAGAGTGTGTGTCAGATGTCAGCAGTATAGAGGGTGGGGCTCTCAGCATCTGTGGTTGAGGTTTGCACAGATGCTGAGCAGCCTCTGCACCCTCTTCCCTCAGGAGGAACGCAGTGGATGCCTTTCGGGTCAATGTTATCCACGCACGGCAGCAGGTGCGCAGCCCTGTCACCAACATTGCTCGCACCAGCTTCTTCCATGTTAAGCGCTCCAACATCTGGCTGGCAGCTGTCACCAAGCAGAATGTCAACGCTGCTATGGTCTTTGAATTCCTCTACAAGATGTGTGACGTAATGGCTGCCTACTTTGGCAAGATCAGCGAGGAAAACATCAAGAACAATTTTGTGCTCATATACGAGCTGCTGGATGGTGAGGCAGGCGGAGTGGCGGGACCTGAGTGGGGAGGAGGGTAACTGGGTATGGCTGCAGTATGTACTCAACTTTGTTCCTGAGGACTTGGGCGAGGATCCCTGCTCCCGAGAAGCCGTGCTCACATCCAGGCCTCGAAGGTGCTCTGAAATGGAACACAGTATAAATAGCCCAGCCAACGGGTGGGGGAGCTGCAAAGCCTCTTGGCTTTGGTGACATCCTCCAGTACTCATGCTCTTGCCTTTGTGTTTTGGGCCGCGATTCAATTACTGTCCTCTGGCTTTCCATCTTAGCAGCTACTTCAGAGCCTGGGGGAAGTGGCTTTCCAGCCCTTCTTGTTGTTCCTCTGTGATATGTGAGTCCTTCCAGGTTCCCAGGATCTGTTTTCTAGAAAAAAACAAGGACCCGGGACATCTTGACTTCACTTACTTGCTGTGTAAATTTTTTTTTTTTTTTCTTTTGATTTCTCTATTTGGGAGCAGAGTGTAAATTACAGAATAAATGCTACAAAGCTGAAAGGTCTTTGTCTAGATCCCAGTCTTCAGAAGCTGTCTGGCCAGACGTGTCCAGGCCAGGGGAAGTATTAGAATGAGAGAGCCCTCAGCTTGTTCAAGGGCTGATGGTTCTTGTTCTTTTGCAGAGATCCTGGACTTCGGCTACCCCCAGAATTCAGAGACAGGTGCACTGAAAACCTTCATCACCCAACAAGGCATCAAGAGTCAGGTACTTGAATTTTATGGGCAAAAATAAAATCCTTGAATTTTACAGGCAGAGTAGAGCCCACCTCCGTTCACCCCATCTGACCCCTAGTGCTATCAGAGCTGACTCATGAGCCTGCTCTTGTCAGCAAGTGCTGGCTTGAGCCTCCTGCCGTGACTGCAGGCCAACTTTCCCCGTCTGGCCCTCCCACCCTCAGGAGCAGCTGATTTAGCAGCTCTTTCCAGGAATACAGCTTAGGCAGTTTCCTGTACACTGTGGCAGGGGATGTGGGTTGCTCTGCCTGTTGCTCAGGACAAGAACACTATGGCCCCCCCATTGTGATCCAAGCCTCACAGCCTTCTTTTCTGCCTCCCCTGCTGTCTCCTGTGAACATCATTGGTCCTTCCATCTCCAGCATCAGGTAAGTTGTTCTCTTTGTTTCTACCCTTGCAGTTTTTCTGTTTTCTCTTAAACCTGCCCATTGGGGCCTGAAAGGAAAGAGGAACCACTGGGTGAGGACCAGAAACAAAGAAGGATAGAATGGGAGAGATGGGATTATTGAGGGTAGAAGAGTGAAACTTGCTGTTTTTCTCCACCCCACCCCCACCCCCCATGTAGACAAAAGAAGAGCAGTCCCAGATCACCAGCCAGGTGACAGGGCAGATTGGCTGGCGACGAGAGGGCATCAAGTATCGCCGGAATGAGCTCTTCCTGGATGTGCTGGAGAGTGTGAACCTGCTCATGTCCCCACAGGGTGAGGGCCCTCTCATGAAGCCAGAGGGGGGACAGGGAGGACCCTGGCCTGCATGCTTAACCCAGCTGTGCCCTGTTCATTTGTTCTATCACCAGGGCAGGTGCTGAGCGCCCATGTGTCAGGCCGGGTTGTAATGAAGAGCTACCTAAGTGGCATGCCTGAGTGCAAGTTCGGGATGAATGACAAGATTGTCATTGAAAAGCAGGGCAAAGGCACAGCTGATGAAACAAGCAAGAGGTGCCTGACACAAGGGAGCTGGAAGGAAGAGTGGGTGGGCCTTGGAATGTTCATTGGGGTTGGTGAGCCCCGGGCTGCAAGTGTGTGCTTGGCTGGTTGCACTTGATAGCAGTGAGGGGGATGAGGGCATTGTTGTCTGCTTACTATCCTCGGAGAGCAGACCTCATTGTGTGGTCCCCAGGACCACAGGCTGTCTGTACATACTGATAGCCTCAGCCTACTGAGCCTGAAACTTGCGTACCACACAGCCCAAATCTCAAGAAATGATGAGCTGATAAAGCTCCCTCACCTAGAACTCGGGCAGGGATTTCCAAGGCAGCTGCATTCTGGCAGCTTTCCATGGCCCACGGTGCCAGTCGGCATGGGGTGGTCCCCCAGCATGACACCTGCCATTCCTATCCTGACTGAGAGCGGTCTTCTGCCCGCAGCGGGAAGCAATCAATTGCCATTGATGACTGCACCTTTCACCAGTGTGTGCGACTCAGCAAGTTTGACTCGGAACGGAGCATCAGTTTCATCCCACCAGATGGGGAGTTTGAGCTAATGAGGTACCAAGGGGCTGAGGGGGCAGGGGTGCTGCTGGCAGGAACCATGGAGCGGGAGTGTGACTTGCTGTGTGTCGCGAACCTTGCTTTCCACCCCTGCAGGTATCGCACCACCAAGGACATCATCCTTCCTTTCCGGGTGATCCCACTTGTGCGGGAAGTAGGACGCACCAAACTGGAGGTCAAAGTAGTAATCAAGTCCAACTTCAAGCCCTCACTGCTGGCCCAGAAGATTGAGGTGAGGATGAGGGCTTGGGGAGGGTAAAGAATTTGTCTCCAAGAACAAAGGTGGCTGTGTCAGGTCTGGACGGCTCCCATGTGTCACTCCTAGGTGAGGATCCCGACCCCACTGAACACAAGCGGAGTACAGGTGATCTGCATGAAGGGGAAGGCCAAGTACAAGGCCAGTGAGAACGCCATTGTGTGGAAGTGAGTCTTCCCTTCAGGGGGCCATGGCAGGGCTCACAGTGTCCCTTCTTCACCTGTTCTCCCCTAGCATAGGTGGGAAGGCAGGAGTGTGCCCCTGCTTCTTGCCAGCCTTCAAGTTTGTGCACACATGCACACGTCACACATGCACTCTTGTAACAGATTTATGAAGCTGGCAAAGGGAAAGAGTTTGTCTATTGAAGTGGAAACTGTGGCCCAAAGTACCAAAGGAGTAGGAACAGACCCAGAGTTCCACAGCAGTTGGTTTTCAGGGTCGTGACCAATTTTCCTTGTGCTAGCACCTCCTTTAAGCCCTGGGCTGTCTCCCTGCTTGAAGTGGGCACTTTCTCTCCCAATCCCCAAAATTCCTCCAAGCTTCCACGGGCACCTGCTGCTCATCGCCTGTGTTTCCAGGATCAAGCGCATGGCAGGCATGAAGGAATCGCAGATCAGCGCAGAGATTGAGCTTCTGCCCACTAATGACAAGAAGAAGTGGGCTCGACCCCCCATTTCCATGAACTTTGAGGTACGGCAGAAGAGGGACTTAGCACCAGGGCAGAGTACCCTGGGAAAGATCTGAGAGAACACTCAGATCAGCCATGCACCTAGAGACGAAACCAAGGCCTAGAATAGGGACATGACTAATTCATAGACCCATTTCTTTTACCTTCAAGTGTCTCTAAGAGAAATTACTGATCACCCTGAGAAACATTTTGACGTCTCTTGGCTTGTCACAAAACAATTCTTAGGAAAAATTTAGATTGAGTGCCTGGTAAGATAGCAAGTTTCCTTGTAGACAGGACAATGAGCTGACTTTGCCTTGTGCATTAAGACATATAATTTTCTCTACCTTATTTTTCAAGTCCATAATATTGAGCAGGATAACTATGTTCTAAGGCAATTCTCCATTTGCTGCATCCTGCTGATTAAAGGAATTCAGATTATCACAGGCAGGCCTGACTTCACACCCCAGATGATTGCTAGTTACTCCTGGATATGCTTGCTTATTTCTTTAGTAACCCTTTAGAGGGCTTTCCACCACCCTAGCCAGCTTCCCCAGCTTCTTTCAGGACCCTAGCTGTGCAGACATGTGCAGTAGGTTAAGGTAGGGCAGAGCTGTGGAACTTCCTAGTCCCAGAAAAGAACAGCCGTGAGAGGAAGGTCACATCCCTAACTGCACCTGTCCCCTGCCCAGGTGCCATTCGCGCCTTCTGGCCTCAAGGTGCGCTACTTGAAGGTGTTTGAGCCGAAGCTGAACTACAGCGATCACGATGTCATCAAATGGGTGCGCTACATTGGCCGCAGTGGCATTTATGAAACCCGCTGCTAGCTGCCTAGTAACAGCTGGCCCACCTCCCCAACCCACCTCTTCTACAGTCCAGGTGCCCCTGAGTCACCATGCATCAGTGTCTCCTCCCCGCTGCTTTGCTGCCTTCCCTTTGCACCATCCCCTGAGCCTAGGTCTGGACCAACCACATAGCAAGTGGGACTGGCAGAGCCATCCCTGAGCTCCCTGGGCAGGGCAGTTTTCTGGGGTCCTGCTCTCCATCTGTCTGTCCTGGCATAGTGCCAGGCTTTGAGTTCTGTGACCAAAGCCAGGTAGGCCCCTTGTCCCCCCCACCCCTGTGGCCATACCTCTGGAGTGGGAGGGTTGGCTGCCCCTCACCTCAGAGCCCCCCAAAGGCCAGTAATGGATCCCCAGTCCTCAGTCCTTACTCTGCTTTGGGATAGTGTGCACTTCATTTTGTACACGTGTGACTTTGTCCAGTTATAAACCCAATAAACTCTGTAGAGTGGAGTTGTCGGCTAAGTATACATGTGGGAGATACAGGGGGCAGGGAACTAAGGGATGACTTTCCACAACTTTCCTAAGGGGTCTGCTTTGTGCAGAATTTTCCATCATGAATGCTGTTGAAGCTCTTTCCTTGTTTTGTCCCAGTTAAGCCCTTCCTGAGCCATACAGTTGTCTCGGAAGTGCAAACCAGGGCTTCCTTGCTTCTCCAAGAAGGAAACTGCCTCAAGGGCAAGCAGCCCCAACCTAGCCCAAGTTCGTGAGAGCAGATTCTTTCTCCAACCCATTCTTTGGAAGTAGTTTTTAATTAGCATAAGTCCAATTTTGGCATTTGGTCTTACAGTCATCCTAAGAAACTGAACTGGGTTTATTTTCCCATTTAGCCAGTCTTGGCAGAGCTCATTTTCCCTATGGTGCTTAGCAAACCTAGGGCAGATACACCTCTCCAGAGAAAAATATAGCAAGCTACTGCCTGAGGAGACTTACGTTGGAAAATGTAAAAGCAGATTTGCCCTCACCAGTTGGTCCTTGCTTGGTTTCAGCTCAAGACAGATTCATTAGAAAATTTCTTGGGCTGCGGAGATAGCTCAGTGGACTAAGCACTTCCCTGGCAAGTACAAGGGCCTGAGTTCAATCCCTGGTCCCACAAAAAAGACCCAAGAACATAGCCCTCTGAGGGCCGGGGAGATGGCTCAGTGGAATAAGCGCTTCCCTGGCAAGCGCGAGGGCCTGAGTTC
>NDGN011367230.1:0-15339 GCA_002564285.1 Tympanoctomys barrerae | reverse complement strand
ACCTACTTAAAACAAGCTTAGCAAAGCACAGGGACCGCGGTTCAATCCCCCAGCACCACAGGCTCAGCCAGCCCCGTCCCCCCCAGTGGGCTGAGCTGCCCCCCCCACACAAATAAATAAAAAAATTTTTAAAAACAATGTTGGCAATTCCATGCCCTCTTCTTTCATTCAGCCTCCAGCTCAGCCATCTCTATGCCTTCTGTCACCTACTCAGAACTTCTTTTTCTTCTATCAGTGTTTGTAGGATCTCCTCTGTAAAACTTAACATGGCTTGAGCCAGCATTGAGCTTCTTAAAGATTCAGTCTCTATATCCCCCCCCCCTTTTAGTACTGGAGATTGAACTCAGGACCCTGCACTTGCCAGGCAAGCGCTTATTCTACTCAGCTATCTCCCCGGGCCCTCAGTCTCTACATCTTGACAGGATTTTAGGTAAATAATTTCCAAGATTCTCTGTGGCCCTGACCACCCCAAGGGCCCATTTATAGTCCTGTTTGCATTCCCAAAGTCTAATTGTAACACTGCAATCTCAGCCGCTAGTGAAGGAGTCTGTCTGCAGAGTGACTCCTGTAAGCTAGCAAACAACTGAGTGTAAGGTCTTATGAGCGCTCCAAATGACCTCCAAGAGCCCCAGTGCAAAGGGCCCCTGTACTTGAGTGACCTCCCCACCTCAACCCACCAAGTAGCCCAAACTACAGGCACATAGCACCCTGTGGGGTGAGGCTAAGGGAACCAAACAGGGAGAAGCCACTTCTCCACCACAGGGCTCTGCTGCTGGCCTGCTGCTGTGCCTCATTCCTCCTGGCCCAGGTCCCGCACTGCCACCCTGTGGCTGCCCTTTCTGTTGCTGCCACCCCCTATGACAACGACTATACCACTGTATTGAGTGCACTGTCAGCCTCTAAAAATTCTGGCGGTGTGGGCCAAGAAAGCCTCTTTACTTTCTCCCTGATCTTTCCCTTTTCCCTGATGGGAGCGGAGGCAGAGGGCGGGCAGGGAGCAGCAGCAGTTGTAGCAATCATTGCAGGGCACCAAGGTTCCAATATGGATTTTGCCAAACTCCATGTTGGAAGGGTGCCTGGGGCAATCTCTTCTCCCTAAGCATGGGCCCTCCTCAAATTTTCGCCTACTCTACCCCAGTTCTCTGCATCCGAAGGTCCTGCCTGCAGTAACCATGGGTTGTGCTTGGTAATATCTTGCAACATTTTGGAAAGAGATGGGCACTGGCCTGGACTCCTACCTGTTTCAACAGTCTACACAGCAGCTGCACATATCTTTGCTCCTCCACTAGCAAATTCTGCCCCTTTAACCTGGTTAAGAAAAGCCTTTCCCTGGTGTTACACCTTTTTGCTCAGCTGGCTTCTAGATTTGTCCTGTGGAGTGCCTGAGGAGGACAGTTATCAAAACACAGCCATTTAGGTTCAGAGGAAATCTGATTCCTAATTTTATTTATTATTTATTTATTTATTTGCAGAACTGGGGATTGAACTCAGGCCCTTGCACTTGCCAGGAAAGCACTTATTCCACAGAGCCATCTCCCTGGCCTGATTCCTCATTAACATATTCCTTATCCACCCATTTTCTATACTACAGGAAGGAAGTTCCATGGTTCCAGGAACACACTTCTTGCTGGCCAATAAAAAGCAAGAATTACTATAAGTGATCATAAAAGCAAAATCTCACTGTATAATTCAGGCTGGCTTTGAACTCACTATGTTGCCCATGTTGGCCTCAGTCCTCCTGCCTCAGCCTCCCAAATGCTGAGATTACAATCTATTTTTGCTCCTTTCCCACTTCAGTGGAGGTTTCCCTCCAGGTCTCAGTGGCCCTGTTCAGGTTCCAGTTAGTGAGGGTTGATTAAACCCTTAGATACCAATAGAGGGGATGACGGGGAAAAAAGACAAAGAGACCAATTTCAGAGTACAAGGGGGACCGTGAGGAGTTAGTGGACTGGCTCTGCTACCTCCACAGCTGGCTTGCTTTCATTGGCTAGCAAGAAGTAAGGGGGGAAGGGGTGGTGTGGTTTCCTGGAACCTCGCAAGTTATTTCCTGTAAGTACAGAAAATGGATGGATAAGGATTAAAGAGGAACCAGATTTCCTCTAAACCTAAGTGGCTGTATTTTGACAACTGTCCTCAGCACATGATGTCTCTACTAGCATTCCACCCACAGCTGGGGTCACGTGGCCTTCTACAGCCCTCCCTGTTCCTGAAGCAAGGTCACACTGACCGTAGGACTGGGGTTGCTTAAGTCACATGGTCGGACCATCCCATAATCTATCACACAGCCTGGTCCCCAACAGCCAATCCTTTTTTTGAGGCAAGATCTCAGTACATAATTCAGGCTAGCTTTGAACTCACTATGTCGCCCATGTTGGCCTCAAGCCTCCTGTCTCAGCCTCCCAGACGCTGAGATTACAGGCATGTGCCATCACCCCTGGCCCTGTTCCTCTTAGTATATGAAAGGTCAGGCATTTTGTTGTTGTTCTTATTGTTTCAAATTTACTGAGGAAAGTAAGTTTGGCCAAATGACAGGCTAGTTAAGCCTACTGTAACAGGGAGTTTGTTGTTTAGTACAAAGAAAAAGCTTGTAAAAGTGGACTTCAAATAAACTTTTTATTAATTTTGTATTAATTACTTTACTGAGGTTGTAAACAAGCAGTCTTCAGGTCTCCGCATTGTGTGGCCATCATCCTGTTTAATTAGCTCATTCTCGAGACACACCATCAGGGTTGCCATGCTACAGGAAGGACGGCTGCTGTGCCTAGTGGTACAGCAAGTGGACCCGGAAAGGAATGGAGCTATTACTTTTCAGACATATCTTGGATGTCCCCAAAGATTAAATAAAACTACAAAAAAAAAAAAAAGTTCAAGATAATTTGCATGTACCATAGAAAATGCAAATTGATTTAAATTACTGAATATTTTTTAAAAGGACTAGGAATGTGGCTCAGTATGAAGGTCCTGGGCTCAATCCACGGTGCTGTGCATGGCACAGAGGTCAAATCCAAGAGAGGACCCCACCGTCAGGGTGCACAGCTGGGGCTTATCTAAGGGTATAAGGAGGAAAGAAGGGTGTGGGATTGAGGCAGATTAGCTGATGGCAAACTGACAGGCAGCTGATTGACATGGAGAACTGCCACTCATGGCCAGGACACATGTGCAGAGTACTTTGAAGCCCCCTGTCAGTCTGGATCTGAATGGGGGCGGAATGGGGGTGTAAAAGGATGGCAGCCATTGGCCTCGTGGCCACTGACTCTTGCAGCCGTCAGCTCTGTGTTCAGGACATATTTTCTTTTCCTACTCCCAACTGTCAGAGGATTTCTATTATATTTTATTTCTTTTGAGACAAGGTTTCATCATGCAGTTCAGGCTTGCCTCAAACAGTGAGCCTCCTGCCTGAGCCTCCCAGGTGCTAGGATTAAGGCATGCGCCACTCTTCCCGGCCAAGAACACTTTTTTTCTTCAGAGCTATTCTCTCTCTCTTCCCTCCCACCCCGTCACTTTTAATAAGTGTTAAACCTCTTAATTCTTTGGTTGTCTGGGACAAGAGCCTGGAAGGGACCCAGGGCAACGCTGCACCCCATAACGGAGTGATCATAACTCATCTCCCAGACTGTTTTTTGTTTGTTTGTTTTTTCTGTATTTTAGGGAAGGGACTACAGGATGTTCAGGGTCTGACTACTAGATCGGACTTGTAGTGATCTGCCTATTTACAGCCTCCCAAGAGCTGAGATTACAGGCGGGCCACGACGCCCAGTCTCAGTCAACGGCTCAGTGCGCCCCGAGGCCGGGGCCAGCAAAGCAGGCCCAGGGATCGAATCCAGACTGGCTTTCTTTAGGTTAGCTTGCATTTAGGTTAGTTTATCTCCCAGGTGCACCCGTAATACGTCAACAGTTAAAGGCGACAATTTGACATGGTCCACTCCACTATTTGGGCCTCACTCACAGAAGGCCTTCAAAGCTGAGATAGATACACCTGGACCGAGTTTGCGGGGAACAGCCCCCTTGGCTCGAGAATGGGGCCCTAGAGGAGGGGGAGGGGAGACTGGGAGACTTCTTTAGGAAGAGGCGTGATGTGGGGGTGGCAGTTCAGACCTAGGGTATGTGCTGTTTCAGGAGGGGACAGGAAGGCGTGAGGAAGAGATCAGTTGGTAGGGAAACAGGACTCTAACCCGGGTAAGAACATCGGGCCAGACAGAGACCCGCAAGCTGCAAACGGAGCCCCGCCCATCGGTCCGGCCCCGCCCCGCAGCTCCGTGCCCCGCCCAGTCCCGCCCCCTGCCGCCCGCGCGCAGGTAGCGAGGAGGCGGAGCGCCGGCACCCCGCCCCCGAGGAGCCACCGCCCAGCCGCTGGCGGGCGCCGCTCAGAGCTGCGTCCCGGGACTTGGGACCGTGGGGAGGTGAGCGCGGGGCGGCGGATGGCGCCGGGTCTCAGGCACCTGGGGGCTCGCGGGGTCGTGTCCGGGCTGCCCTGTGGCTGTAGTGCGCGTTTGCGCGACGGGGGAGGGAGGTGCCCGAGCTGCGGAGCGCACGGGGCCCACGTGGGCCCTCTCGGAGGCCCGGGCTGGACTCTGCACCCGCGGGTACGCGGCACCCTGGCTGACGGCTCCGGGCTCGGCTCTGACACGGGGACTGAGCCTGAGTCACTGTGCACCGGGCACGTCGATTGAAAGTCCGGAAGGAGGAGCGGGGACAGTCCGGGCCGGAGTGCGCGGCCCCGCCCTCGCCCCAGAAGTGCCGGAGGTTCAGGCCTCCCCGCCCTCCCGCTTCTCCCCGCTGAGTACGGGCGACGGGGCCGAAGTTTGGGCGCGGAGTATCGCCGAGGTGGAACAGGTGCAGGCGGGGCCGGGCGGGGCGGGCTCACCCGCCGGGCTGCACCGGAGCGCTGCGGGGGGACCCAGGAACCCCTCTGCTTGCCTCTCGCCGGTTTGGCTCCCTCTGCTGTTGTTTAGGGTATCGGGTTGGAGGTTATGGAGAGCTGACCTAACCCAGACATGGAGTGGTAACCCAGCTCTCAGGCCTTCCCAGCGCAGTGGTAGCCTAAGGGAGAAGGCTTTTAGGCTGGGGCTGTGAGAAGCAGACAGAGAGAGAGATGTTCCTGAGAAATCGCCCTCACGAAGCTAGACCCAGAACCCCACTACGTGTGACATTTGCTGGTGGAATAATGAACGCAATATCTGTGCCATACTGTTGTCACTCTGTTAGGGCAGGGAGGGGAAAGTGAAGCTTGTTTTAGAACATTAGTTCTCAACTGGGAATTAACGCTTTTTTTTTTTTTTTAAATACTGGGGATTGAATTCCGTCTTTACATTGAGCTACATTCCTAGGAAAGAACTCTTGAAGTTCATTCCTGAAGATAGGGGACTTTTGCCTGCCAGGGGATGTTTGACAATGTCTAGAGGCTTCCTAATTGTCACAGAATGTTGGCAAGTGTTGTTGCTGTTGGCCTTTTGAAGTTCTAGGCCAGGGATGGTGCTAAGTATCAGAACTGTTCAGTCTAAAGAACTGATAGTGCTGTGCTGAGATTAGATCCCCTAGCACCTGGTCCATCAAGGTACTACTCACGGATTCCCTTCCCAACGTCATTTTCCTCAGTAGTAAAGGGAGCAGCTTGGAATGCATAAGGAGGTGCATGGGCAGTTATTGCCCTGGCAAGCATGGTGCTTTGGAGTCTGCCTGTCCTCTGCTCACACAAGCCCAGCAGGGAGCAGATATGGGCACTGTGGAGAAACTGGGAGTGGGGGTCCTTCACCCCAGGACAGCCTCTCATGCAGGGTGAGCCAGGGCAGCCCAGGAGCTCAGATATCCCTGAGAATGGCATGTGATGGGGGTGATCAGTGGGCCCATCCTTTTTCCCAAAGCTGGGTTGCTAATGCTGGTGTGGATGTGTGATGCCATGTGACCTGGAATTTTCCCTTCTAAGCACCCACTGAACTCCTCCAGTTACTTGTACCAGGAAAATAATACCTAAGAAGCGAGGCTCCTCATTCCTGTGGCTCCCTGATCTTCCTGCAGTAAAAAGCTGCCCATGTGCCGGTGGGACCTCTGCTGAAGGAGGAGACTCCCGGCTCATGACTTTAGCTGAGCTGCCGTGAGGGACGACAGACAGAGCTGCGGGCTTGACAGACCCTGGTAGGCATGACTGGGAACTGTTGGAGCTGGACTCCCAGCTTTCTGATAATGGGGATCAGTGGCAGGTAGGGTTGGACAAGGTCCAGTGAGGCAGCCACATCTGTGCCCAGGTGCCTTCATGGCCCTCCCTTCCCATTTCCTAATAGTTTTCCATTGCTTCATTCTGTCCACTCTAGACCTGAGCCCCTTGCCTGGGACCCTGGCAGAGCAAAAGGGGAGGCAGATCAGTTTTGGGGCTTTTGTCTTTTACCCTAACAGCCCGAAGTGAAATGCTCACCTTTCCTATGGATGGACAGTTGTCATGGTGGCCCCTGTTGCATGTGTCTCTTGAGGTACAAGGCTGAGAATTCAGACTTGTACAGAGCTGTTCACCCCCAGGCTTACTCCCGAAGCCTGGCAAACTAACTACCCATGACTCCTACACGGTTGGCTCATCCCTGAGCCACTGTTGCTCCTGGTGCCCCCACACCCCCACCCACACTCACTTAGTATCCAGGAAGGAAACTTGTCTTCCTGTAAGAGGAGGACTGAGACACACCCACACATGTACTGGAGGGCCACTGAGGGGTCTCAGTCTTGCTCTGGGGCCAATGGTGGGGTGTGTGTGTGTGTGTTTGTTTTCTGTAGCCTGAGCTCGGGTCGCTGCTGTGGCTTCCACTGGGATGCCTGTCCTACTTGGGTGAACTTTGCCCAGACAGACACTAGCTCAGAACAGGAAGAGTTCAAGTGTGTCCCAGTGACTTGGATAAGGCACCCAGTGCTTTCCGTGGGATCTGTTCACCCTCATCTGTCTCTGGTATATTGTAAGGGAGATGTGCATTTTTCCTGGTGACCTTTTAGGACATAGTGACCCGCCAGGACCTGGTGACCTGCACATCCCCTAGGGTCTCTGTGTCATAGACTTTGGAGCAGGCCTAGGTGTTGTCCCCACAGCCCAAGGGAGTTTCCAGGGTGAGCTCACACATGTGCAGTGTGTCGGAAGTGGCTCCTAACTTCCTCTCCAGCTGAGCCAGGTTAGGGGAGGAGTGGTGGCTGCCAGCAGCTGCTGAGTGCTGGCTGACCTCGGGTAGCACTGTGGCTGGGGAGGGGACGCTGCCAGGCCCAGGCAGCTCTCAGGACATGGATGGCCTCACAGGAGAAGCTGCCATGTGCCCTGCTGCTGCCCTTCAAGTGACCTTTGTCTCCCTGGGAAGTAGATTGTATAAAGGAAGCTCCTCTTTCCTTCTCCTCTTCAGGGAGGTACAGAGCTGCCTGTACACTATTGGGGCTCTTCAGTAAGTTCGTGCCAGCACCCACAGGCCAGTTTGTGGTTGAAGCTTGGTCTCAGTGCTACCCAAACCCTGCAGGATTGTGGTTTGAGCCAGGTGGGCACTGACCCAGTGCGTGGGGTGAGTGCTGTGATAGATGGGGGACTAGGTGAGTCCACCCTTGGGGCCAGGGTTCAGGGGCCAGCAGGGACAGAGGCCTATGAGAGCATGCCTAGGAGGATGCGAGCTGCTTCAGTGGTCTGTGTGTCAGTTTCCCCACCTGAACAATGGGAGCATTGTAGGGTGAAGACGCCAGTGGAAATTAGCTAGCGTGTGGCTGTGACAGAGATACAATGAGTGGAGCTATTGTGGTCATGGACTTGGGACATCTTACGAGTGTGGCTGCTGTGCATGACACACTGAGGTTGTGGCAGAGCCCCTACCTTGTGGGCCGTTAAGCCAGGTAAGAACGTGTGTCCAGAGGAGTATTCTGTCTATAGCTATGTCTAGGGTGGGGCCAAGGCAAGCGAGATGCACTTCCACCCACTTCCAGGGTGTCCTACCTGCCTGCTGTGTATCCCTCACAGTAATGGGGGTCCCAGAGCTGATGGTCCTTGTACTGGGCTCTGTCTGGCTGATGCTCCTGCTGATGGGGCTGGGGTGAGTGGATGGGCTTTGCTTTTCTCTCCTTCCCATGCATGGCTCATGTACCTGTGCCCACAGTGTCACCAATGTCACCAGGAGCCTTCTTATCCCCATGGAGTGCCTTTTTCCACTCCTATGGGTCTCCCTACCTCCTGGCTTCTGTAGCCACTGGGAGACCTGGACGAGCAGGCTGGGGGGACCTGCCGTGGGGTTGGAGACCTTATCAGCAGAGCAGCCAGAGAGCTTAATGACAGCATCCTCTGCCACTCCCCTCAGTTAGATGAGATAATGTTTTCAAAGCCCTTTGCTAAGCTGAGAAGTGCTGCCCAAGCCTTAGGAGTTGTCACTTCCTCCTGGTGGTGGGAAGGGCGTAGGAGCCCAAGCCCTGGGTACCCCAGCTACTTGGAGCCCGCCCTGTGTGCCCATTATGCCTCCTGATGCCCATGCTTGGGGGGAGGGGCTGCAGAGTATGGAGGTTCAGAGCACAGGACCCCGGCTGGGGGTACAGCCTGACCCACTCCCTGACTGAACAGTTAGCGTCTTTGAGCCTCAGTGTCCCTACCTGTCAAATACAGCCCTGTGGCTCTCCGCTCAGATATAGGGGCTATGTGAGTAGTAGTGGCAGAGCTTAGCAGGAGGAAACAAAGCCAGCAGCCTCCTGCTGGTTGGATGCCAGGCACTGTACGTTCAGGATCTTTGCTGTCATCTGTGCTGGCTCGCTGTGTGTCAGGGCACCACCCATCTCCCAGCCAAGGAAACAGGCTTGGCAGTGGCAGTGTGCCCACAGTCTTCCCAGTGCCCAGCCAGGTTTCGGCTCTGCTTCTGGCCCTCAGCCCTCTCCTTCCTCAATGAGAGAACCTCTCACTGCCCCAAAGCAAGGTGGGAGGGGAGGCAGTGGACA
This sequence comes from Tympanoctomys barrerae, assembly GCA_002564285.1. Taxonomy (NCBI): domain Eukaryota; kingdom Metazoa; phylum Chordata; class Mammalia; order Rodentia; family Octodontidae; genus Tympanoctomys; species Tympanoctomys barrerae. The sequence continues at coordinate 6,414 of NDGN011367230.1, read as the reverse complement.
GCTGGCTTTGCAAGCCTGCCTGGTACAGGCACAGCCCAGATGGGCCTGTGTCCAAGGAACCCCAAGCCCTGGCAGCCACTGAGGCTGGGGCCAGCCTCTTTCAGGGCAAGTGGGGAGCCTCAGGGCAGGGTTCTGGGAAATCAGGTTTATTAGCTCCTTAATGACTGTTTACAAGCTGAAAAGTGTCTGCCTGGCATGTTCCCTCCTTGCAGAGGGGCTCCATGCAGAAGGGCCAGCACTGAAGATGTACATTGCCGCCCCCTCTCCTCCTGGTGTGTCGAGGGTCGAGGGTAAGACCAGGGCAACCTTAGAGCTCTGAGTGCTTCCAGCTGGCCCAGCTCAGGTTCTCTTTCTGACTACTGGGCTGGTTACTTACCTCTCTAAGATAAGTTAGGCCGTCATGAGTCCCCAGTGCCATGGCATGCCTCTTCACCCTGCTCTTTCAGGTTTCCTAGTGGCTGCAGGAAGCTCTGAAGCTGAGCATGCTCTTGCTGTGAGCCCTGGTTAGTGGTGACAAAACTACCGGATCTGAGATGCTGGGAAGCTAGTGAGCATCTTGTGCATAATCCACCTGAGGCTCAGAAAAGTGAAGTGGCTGGCCCAAGCTCACACAGCAGGTAGGGATAGGCCGATGACCCCATCCCTCCCAGGAAGGCAGCATTTTCACTGTCTGCACCTGACCGGGCCACCTATTGGCAAGCCCAAGACAGAGGCTCACCTGTGTGCACGGGTGTGCACATCCCAGGAGCCCCTGATGGAAGCAGAGCGCACCTTGTCTGCTTTGTCACCCTAGACCGAACCCGACCTACCCAAACTGTTGAGTGTGTTCTGGACCTCTGCTGCTGCCAAGGACCAGTAAAACCCAGTTCCCATTTACCCAAGCCTGTGAGCAGATCAGGGAACCTGCAGCAAAGTGCAGTTCACACCAGCCCTGTTGATGTGACGCCTGGTGTGCCCCCTTCCTCTCCAGACCCATCCTGTGTGCAGGTGTATGGGCTCCCAGGAGGAACATAGAGCTGGGGCCAAGTATGCATCCTTCCCAGGGAGGGTGATCATCCTGGGACCCATCCCCAGGCCTACTCCCTCTCTCCTTTCCCTGGAGCTTCAGTCAACCCTTCAACTCTAGGAGCTGCTGTTACCTTGAGTGTGTTCCAGGTTCTGTCCAGGGCACCTGTATCCCTGCCCATCTGCTGTCCACTGCCCTGACCCCCCACCTGCTCTAAACTCTTAAGGTCCAGCCGTCTTGAGAGTGGGAAGGTGTCCAGTTGGGGAGGCCTGGCCTCATTCCCATGTCTGTGGTACCTGCTCTGGATGTTTGTTACCAGCAGCTGCTGCATCTTGGGTTTGGGGACACCCTCAGCTCTTGCCACTTCCTGGATCAGGGTCTCTGTCAGAGGAGGAAGGGTTTGTGTCTCTGTCAGTTCCTCTGGTAAGTGGTCTTGAGAAAGCCCAGAAGGTTGGGGCAGACAGTGTGGGGTGCATCCACATAGGAATAACGTGTGCCCTTTCACCTGCCATGTGCACAGCAGGCTCATTCCCTGTCTGCCCAGAGCAGATCCTGGAGTCCAACACCTGATTCCCACATTTGGGCGGGCTCTGACACCCAAGCCACTCTAACTGGGTCAAGACTAGCCCAGAGCCTGGGGTCTGATGGGGAAAAGCCCAGAGAACCCTGCAGCCGTCAAGCCCACACTGAAATACTGGGCAAGCCTGAGAGAGAGAGGGAGGGAGGAGAGTTGGGGGCTCTCTGGGAAAGGCCAGCTTTTTGTGGGGTTTATGAGGGTGTGAACCCACAGGCTGTTTTGTTTTCCTTCCTTGCGGGTGGCCTCTGGCCTTAGGGGAGTGTGCTGCTTGTGTCTGCACTACCAGTTCCTGTCTTCTGGGGATGTGGGTCCCAGAACAGAGCCCAGGGTCCCTTGTCCTGTTCCCCTCCTCTCCTGTGACTCTGCCCACCATTATTCTGCCTCCCACCTGGCTGCTTGCTGCTGGTGGCACCCCTCTTTGTCGCCTGTGGCCCTTTCCATGTCCCATCCCCAGACCTCAGGCAAGCTGGCCTCTCATTTTCCGGCCCTTTGCTGCATCCCACTGCCTCTCACCAGGGTGGAGAGGTGCAGGGATGAGTCACTGGCTGTGTGGGGGTGGCCAGGGGGCACCAAGTTGGATGACAGTGCTTACTTGAGCTTTCCGGTCCAGCAGACGGGGCCGGAGAACTCTGAGGTCAGCAGAACTCGGGTTTTGCTGGGGATTGCACAGTGGATGAGGCCTTCTTCCTCTTTGAAGCTTTCTAAAAACACTCTGGTTCCTAGTAGTGGCCCAGGAGGGAGGTTGGGTTTCGGTTTCTGTGGCTAGGAGGCAGGGAGAGAATAAACTTCTGCACCCGTGGCCCTCACAGTGTCACCCTGTAATTCAGTCCCAAACTGACATGCAGCTGCAGCTGGCCTTCCACTGCCCCCTCCCTCCGGCCGCCTACTCTTTAGGGATACTCACTGGACTTGCCCTCAGAGCTCCAGAGATGGAAGTGACTTCTGAGCCAGCTGTGGTTTCCTCACTTCCTCAGTGCAGGTGACCAGTCCCCCCCTCCCTCCCCGCAGGAGGGCCCTGTTTCTTGGTCACATGCCGCCTTCTGAATGGGCTCCCTTTCCTCCCTCATCCCTGGCCCCTCACTCCCTTCTCATTTCTAGTTGAATTTCTGGGCAAGTCTGCAGAGCCCAGGGCTGTGGGGAATTTACTCATCATTAGTGAGAATGGGAGAGCCCCTAGAAGCCTGCCAGGGTTGGGGGTATTGATGGTTGGCAGTGGGGAGACTCATGGATACTGGCAAGCTTTGGGGCAGGCCTGGAGGGAACAACAGGCTGGCACTGTGTGTGACCTCTGTGCCGCGGGGAAGGAACACCCTCTAGCACACTGCCTTCCAGTAGACCTCCAGGGGTGGCCTTGCCTGCCCTAGCCACACCAGACCAGCCTTTCTTGGGAGTGCTCAGCCCCACCCCTTGTGGGGAAACCGGATTCTCTGGGCAGTGGTGGTGGTTTCTGAGTCTGCATTTCTGTGTATACCTGAGCCTGGCTGCTGTGGCTGTCTGCAGTGGGGCGCTGACCCCAGGCCCCAGGGACAGACTGTTCTTGTGCTCCCTCAGGGATCTGAAGGGTCACTTTACTTTTCCTCTGGATCTGTCCCATCCCATCCCACGCTGGACACCACCCTGACGGGAGAGGAAATGCAGCCATTTCACAGCCCCAGTCCCTCTAGCCAGGCCCCTTGGGAGTCTCCCCTACTCCTCTGGGGCCCAGGCTAAAGCTCTTTCTCCGGGAAGGGCATTTCCCCAGGATCCAGCTTGGGCAGGTGGCCTTTGCAAGGCTCAATCCTTTAGCCTCCGCACCCACCCACCCACCCACCCACCAGACCGGCTGAGAAGGCAGCCCAGGAACTTGGAGAGCAGTGGATGCGAGCACGGGCAGGAGGAAGCCTGGTCCTGAGATGTCACAATTTCCTCTGCTGTGAGCAAGCACTTCTAGGGTAGAGATATGTGTTTGGCAGGGTGGCTCCACTGTCTCGGCGCTGCATGGCCTCTGCCCTTTGCTGTGGACGTGGGTCTTGCAAGAGCCCAGAATGGTTCTGACAGAGCTCTCCTCTGCACCAGGCACCTGCCCCCCTTAGGGTTATGAGAAGGGGTTGGGCTCCTACCCGATCCACTTCTGCACACAGTGAGGGCCAGTGATATGGGTGGCCCCACTGCTGCAGGGTGGAGAGGGCCTGCTAAGAAGTGATACAGAACAGACTCCACGTATGGGCTTTCTGGGGGAGGGGGCGAAGGGAACTGGGACACCAGCAGGAGTGAAGCCGCCTGGGGGTGTGACCCAGGACTCTTGCCCTTCTCTGTGAAGGTAGTGGAGAGGAACCTGATGTCCTGCCTCTTCACCAGTTCTGGCCTTTCTCTCTGGAGTCAACTCCATCCTCTTGGAGTCTCAAGTGTGGCCCTGGGATTGGCCCAGTCTCTCTGTCCCATGATCTTTGCATGCATCTCTCCTTCCCCTCAGGGGATCGGCAGAAAGGAGTTCATGAGTAGGGTCTGAGCAGAGGTGGCATGGCCTTGCAATGAGGGGTGGCTAGGCCTCCCCCAGAACTGAAGATAGTGTTCATGGTGGGCCAGGGAGCTAGAGGGTGAGCACATCAGGACCTCATCCAGGCCAGCACCCAGCGTCCTCCATCTGGGAAGGATGTAGCAGGCATAGGGGCAGGGGCAAGGTGGGCAGCACTGAGAGAACCCCTCCAGAGAGGGCCACTTCATGGGCTGGCCATGGGGCTAGGGGTGAAAGCTGTGCATGATCTGTGTGCCCTGTGCCCAGCCATTCGGAGGCCTGCTAGGTATGGGCCCCTGTGCTGCCGAGGGCCAGGCAGCGTGCAGGATGCTGTAAGGCAGCAGGTGAGGTGGTAGCTGGTCCTGTCTGGTGGTGGAGAGGCAGCTTCCTGGTGAGGGGTCTGGTGGGGGGTGGAGCGGATCTGACATTCTGACTCCTGGGATTGAGTGCAATCCCCTTTGAAAGATCCTGCCCTCCTGGCCACCTCCCCTCCCACCTGGCTTCCTCTGCTGCCTTCCCTCCCCACTGGCTGCCAGTTTCTCAGGGTGGTGCCCACCCGGTGTCCTCTCATTGTACCCTGGCCCCAGAGGAGGCTGTATTAGGACAGCTTTCCCTGCAGAGGCTGCAAGGAGGCTGTTGCCTTGGAGCTGTCCCTGAGCAGCAGTGTCCTCGGTGACTGCACGGCTCCTTGGAGCCAGCAGCCAACCCAGAGAAAGGGTCATGGATCTGTGATCTCAGGGGTGTGTGCTCAGGTCACCAGCATTAGCCATAATGGGGACCACAGCCCAGGCTGTAGGTCCCTGTGGATGAAGATGGGCTCCCAGGGCACTGCCTCAGGAGCCCATCTGGGCATGCCCCCTCAACCAGAACTCCCCACCTCGGGTGAGGGGCTTCTGCAGCCAAAGGCCTCTATCCATATGCAAAGCCTAAGGGGACAGTGACCTCAGAATCAGAGGGACCTAGGTCTGCCTCCAAGCCTCTCTTTGCCCCTAGGCAACCCCCTTTTCCCCTCTGGGCAGCCCCAGGCCTCAGCGGAGCTGCTTTGAAAAGCACTGGCATGATAGACCCAGTGTCTTTCCCTGCTTGACTATTGACTTTGGCTCCTTGGGGGGGGGGGGGTCTTCCAACCCTGAGTGCATGCCCCCCTTCTGGCTTTAGATAAGGAGAGCCCCTGCCCCTGCCTCGCCCAGGAGACCTTGGCCCTGGGGCCTAGATGTCTTAGGTCCCAGCTGTGCCTCTTCCTGGCTCTGCTAGCTTGGGCAAGTCGATGAGCCTCTCTGACCCTCCATTCCCCACTACAAAATGGAAGTAGTGGCCAGGCATGGCGTCACAGCCTGTAATCCCAGTGCTCTGGTAGGTTGAGGCAGGAGGATCACAAGCTTGAGTCCAGCATGTGTAATTTAGCAAGATCCTGTCTCAAAATAAAAAATAAAAGGGGCTGGGGATGTAGCTCAGACCCTGGGGGCCTGGCTTCAGTCCCAGTACCACAGGGGTAAAGGGAAGCAGTGATGCTGACCTTGAAGGGTGTCTTGAGGATGGAGACAGACGACTCGCTGCGCACACCAGGGACTTAGGGCTGCCCAGACCCTGGGGCGCCTCCTTGCAGCTCCTGGGATCTGTTCCAAGCAGGACCTGCCTTGAGCTTCGCTGTGCCGTGGCGACCACCCACGCTAGACCTCCTAAAAACACACAGCAATGCCTCTGAGTTGCTCTCTTTAAAACAGTTGATTATGTTGTACAGATTTCACCTCAGTAAATTATTAATAAAAAGGGCAAAACATGTTCAGATAGGTCCAATGCTGTAGTAAATATCAGGCTGATTTTAACAGAAAGGAAGTTGTAATCAGAGATAGCCAACAATTCGTAGGATGTTAAAATGGAGTGTTTTTATTCTAATAATTTTGAGACAGAAAGAGTGGGGATGGATGCACCTTGAGACCATAATGTTAGGTGAAATAAATCAGACACACAGCTTGAATATTGCATGGGTTCTCTTCTAGGAGAAACCCAAAGTATAAATAATTTAAAGAGTAAAATCGAAGATAGATATGGGGGCAGGGAGATGGAGGGAGAGGGAAGGATCTTTTGCAAATGGGTAGGGGACCTATAAATGGGAAGAGGAAGTAGAAGGAATTGAGATGCATTATGTACAGGCACCAGCTCTTCATGATGAGTGTAATCATGTACTGCAAATGTGGACTAATTAAAATGCAAAGCCCTGGGCTGGTGAGATGGCTCAGTGGCCTAAAGCACCTACTTAGAACAAGGTTAGCAAAAGCACAGGGACGGCGGTTCAATCCCCCAGCACCACATGCCAGCCAGCCCCACCCCCTGGTG
>NDGN011367217.1:0-24002 GCA_002564285.1 Tympanoctomys barrerae | reverse complement strand
TCATCCCCAGCGCCCACGACGTACCACCTACTGAGGCACCCCAGCACCCTCTGATCAGGCCGCCAGCCATGCAGGCCACTGCTGGCCACAAGGGCAGGTGGGTGTGAGGTACCCAGAGCCATCCAGAGCTCCGAGTGCAGGCTGGATGGAGAACGGGGGAGCAAAGATCAGCGGACACTGACCACACAGAGCAAACTGCCCCGGGAGGTGAATAAATGGAAGGCAGGAAGATGTATCTTTTAAGCCCACATGAAGTAAACAGAGCGTGTACATTGTATCTCAGGCCAGTGCATTCAGCACTCTGGCTCCCACAGTCTAGAGACGAGTCAGGAGGTAGAAAACCACTTCCTGGAGCCTCCAGCCGCCCACTGGGCACCCCTCTTGCACACAGTGCCTCCTCTGCCGGCCCTTTTGTCCATGTCCTATGAATACTCCCTGACAAACAATCCTACCCGCTCCAGCCAAGCCTGGGCTAGGAGGGCCGTCAGGAGACACTGCAGCACACACAGCTCTGGGAAAGCAGACAAAGACAGGACCACTTGTATGAATAACTATGTTCCCAGATGGAACTGAGACTTGGGATAAACAGACACAGCACGGAACTATATCAGCAAGTCCCTCCATGGCTTCACCCACGCAGATTACTCTCATACCTTCCTTCCCCGGGTGGGCAAGGGGGGATGGACTCTGCAGGAGAGGGCAGGATGGTGGGGTCAGGCCCTAGGAAGGGCCCTGCCAGCAGTCCTGGCCCATAATTAAAGTGGTGTTGTTTCAGAAGTCTTGGTTTCTAGGTCCTTGACCACAGTGGGGCACAGGCTGCTTGGGGTCTGCAGGCTGGGTCCCTGGTGCAGACAGCTTGTAACTGTGGGACCTGGCTTCACCGCAGATATGCTTTGGAATGACACCAAACAGGTCAGGTGGTAACCCAGTGACCAGGCAGCTAGCACCCCAGCATAGAGCTGACAGTCTCGCCTGAGCTAGTCCTTTTTGTAAAATAAATACATATTGCCAGTCTCTGTACCTCTTCCCTGTGTCCTGCTGGCCCCAGCCAGGGTGCTCATACACTGGTTTCTGGAGTATGAACCACCTCCCCATTTTTCTCAGTCTCTGCCTTCAGGAAGTGTTCCACCTCCCGAGAGTCCACTTGCACATCCACAGGGGGCTTATGGAGTTTCTCTTCCTCCAAGGCTGAGGCTGCAGTCTCGGGCTTCGATGCCTCAGGTCTGCTCCTGATGCAGAAGTTGCCCAGCAGCAGCACCAGGGAGGAGGTCAGCACCTCAGCACCCGCCAGGATGAACACATACTTGTAAACATGTGTCGCGTCCAGCAGCTTGCCTGTAAGAGGACCTAGGTCACCAGCTGTGCCTACAGGAAACACAGGTGCCTCCCGGGGTGCCTTGCTAGTATATCTGGGAAGTGAGGCAGACCACTGCAGAACAGGCACCTTGCTGACTCAGGCACCACCCACAGAGGCATCCTTCTGCCCTCCCCACTTCCTCTCCCTCCCCCAAGCAAAGGCTGAGAAGCTGAAAACAAGTAGTGTTGAGTGTTTGCAGAGTCATGGGGCAGAGCTCCCCTTGCCCAGAGCCTTCCTGTGGTCTCCTGGGGCCGTACAGAGCTGTCATCCCTGTATTCCATAATCAAGGACCCTGAGACATGGAAGGCCAGACAGGGCAGCTTAGGGTACTCTTCCCCATCCCAGGACCTTGCTGGAGTAAAGGAGGAATCAGAGGCTGCAGGAGGCTCACATGGGGGCTACAGAGTGGGCACAGTGACTTCCCAGAGGCCAGAGCCTGGCAAGGCTGCCCTCCAATGGCAAATGGTAAACTCCTCAGTTGGGCCTAGCTACCTGTTCACTCCTGACACTTGTGGACCCAGTTGTGGGTCCCCAGGAGTGTCCCCAACTCCCCAACAGCACTTACCTCCCGACGGGGGTCCAATGAGCACAGCTATGGCCTCTAACAGCAGCACCAGGCCGATAGCGCTGGAGAACTTGTTGGTACCCACAATGGCCATTAGCACTTCAAACTGCAGGGCGCCCACCATGCCATAGGAGATGCCAAAGAAGATGCAGAAGACTACTAGTCCCCCGTAGTTGCTGGCTGTGGAGCCTGTCAGGTCAGTGAAGCCATTGAAGAACATGGCAAAGCTAAAGAGGTACACAGAGTAGGGCCGAACCTTCTTGAGCCCCGTGATAAAACCAGCAGTCGGTCGGGCAAAGATGTCAATGAAGCCCAGGATGGTGAGCAGGAAAGCAGCATTTGTGTCGGGTACACCCAGGTCCTTGGCATAGCTCACCACAAACACGGGTGGCACGAAGAGTCCCAACACCATGATGGAGGCAGCAACAGCATAGATGACGAAGCCGCGGTCCCGGAAGACACTCAGGTCCAGCAGCCGCTTGGATGACTGCTGGGGCCTGGGCCCCCCACCCGTCTTGGGAGCCACCAGAGGCCTCATGAGCACAGCACACACACAGCAGTTGAGCAGGAGGCCGCCCAGGATGAGGAAGCCACCCCGCCACCCATAGTGATCCTGCAACACCTGCCCCAGCGGGGACAGTGCACACAGGAACACCGGACTGCCTGCTGCTGCCAGCCCATTAGCAATGGGACGCCGCTTATTGAAGTATCGGTTGAGCATGATGAGGGAGGGCTGGAAGTTAAGAGCCAGACCCAAGCCTGTGGGGAGGGGATAGTATGAGACTGCATACCCGGGAGCCCCACTGGAACCTCCCCAAGGACAGGCTGTAGCTCTGTCCTGAATATTGTTCCTTGTGGGTCTGAGGGAACCCACCAAGGAGCAGGGAGTAAATGGAGCCCCAGCCACCTCTGCTTGTGCCCACTATGCCCCTAAATTGTTCCCAATGGGAGGAGAGGACGTGCCCAAGACATCCTATTTGAAAGCCTGGTGCTCAGTCCACCTCACCCCACCCCCACTGCCAACAGCCAGTGGTCATCAGCCAGCCCCACTCACCAGTAATGACTCCTGCCGTGAGGTAGAGCTGAATAATGCTTGTGCAGAAGGATGCAGCCACCATGCCCAGGGATGCGAAGAGGCCACCCACAAGCATGACTGGCCGGCAGCCAAAGCGGTTCACACACACACTACAGAGCGGGCCTGCAGGGAGGCAGTCACTGGGGTGAGCTGGCCAACGCCTCCAGCCAGGCTTTGCTCTCCGCAAGCCCACCAGGAGCCCAAGGCTATCAGCCCCAGCCCCACTGCCTGGCAACAGTCACTCTCTCCCAGACACCAGCACACTGCAAGTGTTCCAGGAGCTCCAGAGACCAGGGTCCCAGAGGTCAGGCTGCACGTGGACACGAGGCATAGCCTCACCACAGGGCTCATCTGAGTGTACCATGGTGCTGGTCTTCAAGGATTTGCCATCATTTAAGGAACAGCTCAAGGGAGCCTGGTCCTCTGGGATGTCTATAAATACTGCCCACTTGTTTGGCCAGGAGCCAAGGCCTGTGGGGAACAAGTTGCTCCCCAGCAGGATCCTGCCTCCAGGGCTTCCCTCTAGGCCTCTGGAACCTGAGATGAGTCTCCATCCATTTGAGCTCCTAGATCAGCCAATCTGAAGCCCCAAATCCAGGGTCCCACTATATGAAAGCCCCCACCTGTGCCATAGAGCATGGCCAGCAGGATGGAGGAGATCCAGGCTGTGTCACTGTAGCCAATTCCAAACTCCCGAATGAGCTCCTTGAAGAAGACGCTGACAGCCTTGGGGAAGGCGTAGGAGAAGCCGGTGATGACAAAGCAGCCGAAGAGCACGGCCCAGCCCCAGCCTCCATCTGGGGCCTTGACACCTGTGGGGCCCTCATCTACCACAGCACCTCCCATGGCCAAGAGGGCTGGTTCTTTCTCACCTAAGAGGAAAAAAAAAAAAGGAAGCAGGGCTGGCTCAGGTGCCAGGGTGATCATGTAGCCACAGCCCTGCAGGGGATGGGAGGAACAGAGATGGGCCAGGCATACCAGCAGCCTAGGACTGGCACTTGGCCACTCACCAGACCTCAGCCATGGGCAGCTTGATGGACTGCCCCACAGCCCTTTACCGCTGGCCACCTCTACCAGCTGCTTGGGGGGGGGGCTGGGCTCCTTCATTTATACCCCACCCTCAGCCTCCTGCTCCCACACAGCTGGCTCTGAAAGGCAGTAGTTTTGGGGCTTAGCCAGGATTAACATCACCTCCTGGGAAGAGCCAAGCCTGCAGGGCAGTCAGTGGGCTGGTGTATGCTGATTGCTGGTGACAGCCACACTAGGTGGCGGTGTCCTCTGGACCTCTGCCCAGCTCCGCACAGATGCACACAGGGCCAGCCTTGCCCTTGCTCTCCTGCCCCAGGGAAACTTGGCTCTGAGCTGACTGTGGGTCTAGGGCAGGGGTAGACTGGGGTACAGAAGCCAGGGAGCAGGTAAGGTGGGGGCTGCCACTTGTCCCACTTTCCGTGGGTGGAACCTGGCAGCGGCCAGAGCTATCCTTAGGCTCTGGAGAAAAGCTGAGGGCCCAATGGGTTCAAGGAAGGTCTGGGACCAGGGATTCAGCAAGCAAGGCAAGTGGGTGAAGCAGCTTCCGGCCAACCCACTAGAATCTGTTCTTCCTGACCCAGGCTGGCGACACAGGAAGCTGACCCAAATGCCACACAGCCAGGGCTGACTTCCCTTTTTGTAAATCCAGGAGCTTAGCTCATCTGAGGTTGGGGCCAGACTTCTCTCTCCCTGCCCCACTCCCATCAAAAGTCCCCCAATCCCAGAGGTTGCCCCACCTCACCAGAGACAGCTGGGATGAGGGTGGTGTCTGACACCTAGGGCTTTCGGTCCAGTCTGCTTGGCTTCTTTCCACTTGTGGTGTGTGTCCAGCCAACTCACTGGGGAGAGACAACAGTCCTGGTATATAAAGTTAGCCAGTGCAGCTGAAGCCCAAGAGCCCCAGAAGAGCAGAAATGGCTCAGTCACAGAGCCCCTATGTGTAGCTAGATACTGAGCCCTGAGGTGGAGACCTAGGTTCATAATGACCTATTCCTTCAGAGGGACACACTAGAATAAGTGCTTGCCTGGCAAGTACAAGGTCCTGAGTTCAATCCCCGGTACCACAAAATCAGAGGGACACACAAGCCTTCAGAGATAGCACCCTACCTCAGCCTGGCCGGGATTATCCAAGCCTGAGATAGGACAGAAAGGCTAGTGGGATAATCATGAGACACCAAGTGGCAGGTATCAAGCATAGGATACTCTTCTCCATTTTAGCACTAAATTGAAAAGATCCAACCTATGATCCCAGCACTCGGAAGGCTGAGGTAGGAAGATCACAATGAGCCCAGCCTGGACAATTTAGCCTGAACTTGTCGCAAAATAAAAGGAACCAGCTGGGGGTGGAAGCATACACCTGTAATCCCAAGACTCAGGAGGCTGAGGCAGAAGGATCTGAAAGTTCAAGGCCAACCTGGGCTACACAGCAAGACCTTACCCTGCCACCAAAAACAAAAAACAAAAAACAAAAACACCTCACCAAGTAAATACAATTAAAAGGGCTAGGGCAGCTTGGTTGGTAGAATACTAGCCTTGCATGGGAGGCTGTGAGTTTAATCCCTGGTATTAGGGAAACAGGGGAACACCCCTAAGATTATAGACAGCAAGGAAACTTTGAAAAAAACAGAAAGTATGTCATTTTAGGAACCCATATTCACAGCTCACACTTCCTGTGAAAAGGAAGGGTGTGACCCCCAGACCCAGGATTTGAAGGGTGGTCAGAAGGACAGTGGGAAGATGACTGTCCACAGGGGTCTCTGCTCGGTTTGGTTATGGACTTAAAGATTTTGTTGTGTGTACTTTTTAAAATAAATCAAGGGCCGGCCAGATAACTCAGCAGATTAAAGCGCCTGCTTAGGCAGACAGGGACCAGGGTTTGATCCCTGACATGCCGTGCCAGCCCCACCCCCAGGGTGCACAGAGAGGGTGACATGAGACTGGGCATGGTGGGCACATGCCTGTAATCCCAGCACTTGGGAGATCACAGGAAGATCTGTGTAGTGAGACCCTGTAGACCCTGTCCTAAATACTTAAAAATAGATAAGTAAAATAAATCAAGTGGATACTCAATGCTCAAAAGTGATGTGTGTCCCAAACCAGCTATAGGAATAGCCCAGCTCTGCACCTGGCAAACACAGGTGAGGCATCTAAGGCCTGAATTTCCTACTATACCAGCCATGCCTAGTGCCTGCCAGGGAATCAAGAGTCCCTGAACCTTTTTTTTTTTTTTTTTTTTTTTTTGCAGAGCCAGGGATTGAACTCAGGTCTTTGCGCTTGCCAGGGAAGTGCTTATCCCACTGAGCCATCTCCCCAGCACCCCCTGAACCTTTTAAGGTCCTTTCCATGTCCACTGCCTCCAAGAACTGGGCCCTCCCTGGAGGCTTCAGGGTCCATAAGAGGCAGAGGATGGAAAGAAAGCAAGGAGGTGGGACATCTGGGAACTTGAAGGGTGGGGCAGAATTGCCTAGTACTCAGCGCAAGAGGGCACAGCATGTTCTGGGAGCACGGGAAACTGTAGCTGCCATGTGAGGCTCACACAGGGAGAACCATTCATGCCAAGGAGATGTGGCTCCTGGACAGAAAGCTTCGAACTGAGGCAGTTATAGTGGGTGCCAGCCTCCCTGCAGAGAGTGTTTCTCAGCAAGGTTTCCATTTGCCAACAGGGCTGATTCTAAGCTGGCTGTCTGCCAACATGGCCTGAAGCAGAGGAATCCACACAGCAGGCTGTGCATAGTAAGGGGCTGGGATTTCCTCGAGGGAAATGGTCTCATGAATCCAGCCTGGTTTGGGGAAGGGAGGTGAATGAATCCACCTCATCTTCCCAGGATGACCCAAGCAGCGGTTCTTGCTGATGTCAGGAAAACCTTGAACTGCCTGGCCTGGACCTAGGGAGAAGGCACCCACCACTGGCCACCCCTCACAGCACATCCACATGCCCACAGCAAAAGGTTGGCCTTTCAGTGACATTTACCCTCCCAGGGAAGCATGTGAACTAGCCCAGAAATAACCTGGCCTCCTGGTTAAAGAAAGCTGATCTGGGGCTAGGGGGTGCCTCTGGGTCAGCAGAGGCTCTGATCTGTTTTAAGGGTTGGCCCTTAAAGGTCTTTTGAAGGTCCTACACACCCCAGCAGCTGAAGCTGAAGAAGAGACAGCTGATGGCAGAGTGCATGAAGACCCTTGCAATCTCCTAGATGTCCCAGCAGGGGCCATGTCCAGGAGTCCTCTGCCACAACAGAAACTCTCCCCTCCCTAGCTACTACTGGGCCTGCACCATAAATCACAGGAGGACAGTCTAGGACCCTGAAGCATCCCAAGCCTATTGGGTGGTTTTCCCAGGTGCTGGCTTTTGTGGCCTAGGCAAGTGGCAAACATGGAGACAATTAAATTCTTCCAGTCACTTTCCAGACCACTGAGGGACAAGACAACCCTGTTGCAGTTTCTCAGGGTGGCAGAGGCAGGAGGGCACACAGGGGAGGGCAGGCCTGCTTCAGAGCTTCCCTTCCTTCCTCTTCTGGGGCTCATATTGTGCAAACAGGTCACTAGCAATATGCCGCTGCAGGAGGGAAGGGGGGGCGGTGCTGGAACATTTTTGCACTTTTGGTCCTCTGGGCCCCAGTGCAGACAGCCCGTGTGCGTGAGTGTGCATGTGTGTGTGTTTACATCATCTGGGGCCGGTGGGGGGATGCTGCAGCTGAGTTTAGGCTGAGGGGCTGAGCCTCCCAGGGATGTTGCCGAGTAGTGTCTGAGTTTGTCTCATTTGAGACTTAAGCCCTACCCACCACGCAGTGAGCAGCCCTGCGGACGCTCCACCTTGCTATCCAAAGCCCTTCCCAGCAAGGCTAGGGTCTGTGGCCTGGCTCAGTCTATAGCTACCCCTTCCAGCTGCCGAGGCCGGCTGGGCCCTAGACAGACTCCCCTTAGAGGCCGCGAGACCTCCCACCTTAAGGGGAGGCCAAACGTCGGGAAGCTCCCCACATCGCTGTCCCAAGAGTGCTACAAGGTAGATGGGGTGGAGGCCGCCGGGAAGCGGGAAATGAGGCCCCGCCCCTGCGCGGCGCGGCCGGGATGCAAGAGGGGTCTGGCCAACAGGGCTAGGTAGGCGGTCGCACAAGACTGAGGCGGTAGGGCGGGGGTGAGAGGATGCTCCGCCCTCCCCGGCAGCCGTGGGACGTGGGGGACGTGACGACCGCGCTGAGGGAGGAGCCGCGCCATATTGCCTGGAGTAGGCGCCCTACACACGCTACCGTACCGGCCATCGTGCTTGGGGTCAGCCAGCCTCTGGACGCCCTTCACGTGGTGGGCATACCTCTTCTGCCTTCGCTGGCGCTCAGGAACGCCGGCTCACCAACCACAAACCCCTAGACTCGCACCCGGGCAGGAGGTGGACCTGTGAGGGCTCCCGAACCCTGCACCTCCCATTTCACAGGTGGATGCAGGGCCCAGTGATGTGCTAACTTTGTTGACACTGGAGGAGCTCAGGCACTGTCTACTCCACAGCCTCTGCTCCAGAGCCTAATGCCTTGTGGCCCAGGACCTGGTTCGATGGCACCTCCTGTCGCTCTGCACCACCCTCCCCTGGGGTTCCTTACTGGGCCTTTCCATCCCCAGGACTACATCTGTGAAGGGTCCCACCCATGAGCGTCTCCATCTGCAAGCTTTGCTAGAAGCTCTAAGGTCACCAGAGCCCTCTCCTGGCTGTCCCTACAGCTTAGTGTCCATGCACCTGGTATGAGGGCCATAGCCTTCTGGGTAATCGGCCCTGCTCAAGGTCATATGGAGCGAGTCCACCTTGGTGGCCACCCAGGCCCTGACTATACCACAGGCCTGGGCAATAAGGCTCTACACCTGGCCAGACAGTGCCCCCTTGGACCTCCTGGATCCAGAGACCCCACCCACCCCATCTCCTACTGGTAGAGCGTTAGTCACTGCCCACCCAGAGGGAGTCCACACTGCTGGAACTGCCCACCATCAGCACGGGCAGACCCAGCATCCACCAGACACAGCCAACTCTCAGGCGCGGGACCCCCTGGAAACACCACTCTGTGAGACCAGCCCCAGGTTTGGTTGCTTGGAAAGGCCACTTGCTTTTTGTTGTCCCTCAGACCATACAGTGAGCCTGTATGGTCATGTTATCACAGAGTGATTCTGCCAGCCTAGGGGCCTGGACAAGCAGCCCAGTGCTTTTAGGACAGAAGAACACTGGACCTCCACCCCAGAAGAACACTGGACTGGCACCCTTATTTGGAGCCAGTCACCTAAGAAGCCCAGAACTAACGGTTTCCCTCCCTCTGACCTCCGGCGC
Source organism: Tympanoctomys barrerae (assembly GCA_002564285.1). Classification (NCBI taxonomy): domain Eukaryota; kingdom Metazoa; phylum Chordata; class Mammalia; order Rodentia; family Octodontidae; genus Tympanoctomys; species Tympanoctomys barrerae. Next base: position 14,674 of record NDGN011367217.1, on the reverse strand, counting down.
CTGGATCGTCCAGCATCCAGGTAGGCGCCTCACCTACTCACTTTCAGACAAGGAAATTGAAAGCCCTGTTAGTTTTCCCTCAGGCTGGGGAGCAGCCAGCGCAAGGCTGGGAGTGCCTCGTTTCTAGAAGGGGTCCTCTAGTTCTGTGCCCCAGATTTGGATTCTTGGCTGTGGACTTAAGGTAGGTGTGAGATGGTGAATTAGGAGAAGAAAGCGCCAAGAGATAACCCCCTCGCAAGAGCCCTGGCCCAGAGCGCACGTGTGCCCCTCTCCCTCAGGGAGACCCACCAAGTTTAGCCCTAGCGCCCTGGCGCCTTGGCCCTGGACCGAGCTATTTATACTCAGGAAAAACTCCGCCACTTGGCGCGGCCACCTCTTGGCGGAAACCCAGGACCCGAGGGCCGCCCGACGGATGGTTGCCCTGGGAAGGCTGGATAAGCTGGTACCCCTTGGTGGGGGGCACGGGGCTGGGAGGGCTTGCCTGAGCCGTATCGCCCCGAATCCCGAAGAACAAAAGAGTAAGAGCGAGAAGCCGGGGTGCGACTCTGGGTCCCTACCCCAACACACACACCCCGAGCATCCGGGACGCACCTACCTGCCGCCACTGCCTCTGCGAGCCCTGCCAGCCGCGAAAGCCAGGCGCTGCGCCGGGGGCGACTTTAAGTGCTCTCCCAGCTCGCGCTGCACGTCCCCCGCGCGTCATCACCGCTTGGCGCCGCCCCCGCCCGCCCCGCCCGGACCCCGCCAGAACCTTGGTCTCCGCTCCCGACGGTGCGCACCGTGGCCGGTCCTGCTCCAGACCCAGGGAACGCCCCCTGTTCAGCCTCGCTCTGCCAGTGACCCAGCGCGGACTCAGTGCAGACCCTGCCGCCTCGCACCTAAACTGCCCTCCCCATCGCCTGGGCCGGTTTGCTCCATCCCGTTCCCTGGACCAAGGCTTCTGTAACCGGCTCAGCTCCAGCAAGAGGCTTCTTCACCATCTCTGGATGGAGCCCGATCCCCAACCGGACACCATGGAAACCTACCGCCTAGCACGCCTCTGACCCGCGTGGGACCTAAATCCTATCCAACCCTTTGCGCACTGCCAGTGCCAGTACCGGTGCTGGTGCCTGTATCCGGGCTGCTGCGGGCAGCTGCCCGCGGCATCTCGAGGTGGAAGAGCAAGGTTTGCGCACCTTGGGCGGCCTAGGCGATACGGACCACGCCGCCGTTGGCCTCTCTGAACTTCCGTTTCCCCAAGTGACTCCGGACCCCCACCCCACCCTACCTCCCTGAAAGCCTGATAAAGCCTCTTATCCCTGCCCTGCTGATCCCACTCAGCCCTTCCCTCTGGAACCTGGAGGTGGGGACACTGCCCAGGGGGCGGGGAGCAGGGCAGAGGGCTGAGTGCTCCACAGACAGGCTTTCCTGCTGGTTCTCCCACCACTGGAATAATGGAGCACTGTGGGCGCTGAGGCACCAGAGAGTGCTGCCTTTGGCACCGAGGGTCCAGGGCCTCGCTTGTGCCCAGCCACCCAGCCAGCTTTGCCAGGGCACTACCCCTCACTGAGCTCTAAATGATACCTAGGAGGCCAAGAGGGAGAACTGAGCTTTAGTGCCAAGAGCCCAAGATAGCCGTGACAGGAACAGAGTGGCATCACTGGAGGACAGTGGGCTATCCACTCTGTTGGCCCAGTAGACAATGGGCAGCCAGGTGTCGCCTTGACCCCAGAGCCTGCCAGTTGCAAACCCAAACTTCTGGGATGCTTTGTCCAGTAAGACCTTCCTCCCTCAGGGTCTCCATGAAAAAAACTAGAGCCAGGTCTGACTACTGCCGCCACAAATGCTGAAGAAACCAAGGGCAAAGAGTGCATGAGAACTCGAGAAGTAGGTGAGCAAGGTCTAGAAAAGCTGCAGAAAGCCCCCCACAGCTCCAGGGTGGTATTTCCTGTCTCCAGTTATTGAGACTTGGCTTGCCAGACAACCAGGCTGCCCTCCATGACTGCAAGAGGTGTGAGAGTGGGCTGGGAACTGGACTATGGATTCTTTCAGGGTAGAATAGCCCTTAGAAGCAGCTGTGTAGCCTTTAGTCCCTACTTCCCACCAACCCTTACCAAAGAACTCAGAGCCACCAACAGGGAGACAGATGCAGTACCAGGGTGGCCCTGGTCTCCTTACCTCCCTCAGGAGGACCGAGAGACACCATCCACAGCCAGGGCTCCTTAGGCTCACCTGGTCACCTGGTCCCCACTGGAGGATTCCCCACACCCCAGCTTCTGAGATCTCCTGTGCAATGACTCTGGGCTTTAGGTGTCTAGGGTCCATCCATCATGGCCCTTCAGGGCACCTTCAACTTTGCCTTAAGTTGCCTCGGGCAGGTTGGGAGGTCCAAGCCCTTCACTGAGCTTTCTGGACTTTTTGTCAGAAGCACCAGTGCCGGCTGGCCTCAATTCCCATTCCAGGGCTGGAAGTCCATGGTCACAACTCAAGTCACAGAGAGCATCTAGGGCCCACTAGGCTGTGTGAGAAGTGCCACAGCTTGTCTGCAGCTTAGATATGGCGGTGCTAGGAGCAGCTAGCCCAGGCTTGGCTCCAGGGCCCAGTGTTCCACAGTGGCCAGCACCCAGCCCAAGGTGTCCTTTTTTGGAAGGAAGGGAAAGATGTCCTAGGAAGGTGACCCAATCTGTCTTGGCCCTACCCTCCCTCACAGTCTAAGATGGCCCACCTTCCTTCCAGTCCAGGCCAGTCTGGAATGTGCTCTGAGGAGCCCCAGGGCCTGAGGCCCCTTGGGGGACACAGCTTCATCTTTCCAAGAGCAATGTCCCCAGGAGCAGGTGAATATGAAACATCTGCCCAGCTCATCCCATCTGCAGACAGGGTGGGAATCAGATTCCACCTTTGACTCCAAGGATGTGGAAAGGATTTCCTGAGGGTCTTTCTGGCAGCCCCACCTCCCCTCCCCTAGGGTGGGAGAACAGGTTTCCCTTCCTTTTAGGTGCCAGAGAATTTTCTGGAGCCTAAAGAGCCACATGGGGCTAACCAGATAGCTCAGTGGATTAAAGCACCTGCTTAGGCAGACACAGGGACCAGGGTTTGATCCTCTGGCATGCTGTGCCAGCCCCAACCCCAGGGGCATGCTGAGATGGTGGAGACTGAGACTGGGTAAGGTGGCACGTGCCTCTAATCCCAGCACTTGGAAGGCTGAAAACAGGAGGATCACTACAAGTCTGATCTGTGTAATGAGACCCTGTAGACCCTGTACTAAATACATTTTTAAAAAAGAAAAAAAGCCACGTGAATCTCACATCCTGGGTCCTTGGGAATCCCCATACTCCTCCAGATCCCAGCTCAGTCACCCCACTGGCCAGACCTGGCTTTACCACCTAGCACTAGCTGCCACCCCACTGATGGGACTGGAGCCAACATAGGCCAGGTCAGGCAAAGAAAGCCGAGTAGTAGGAACATACATTCCAGCCGAGCCATGGCCCCCCTTTCTGGGGTCCATAGCTGCCTGGCTCCTGACCCTGGTGGCTAACAGCTCCCTGTCCAGAGGATCTGGTGACACAACTGTTGCAGCCTGTCACTCCACACCTGGGACCACACACCTAACACGTGTGTATGCACACACAAACACTGAGGGCCCTGGTGAGTCCAGGACACTTGCAGGACTTCCCTTCACCCAACTAGATGGGGGTGCAGCTATGACTGACACCCCAAAAGGCAGAGGCTGGAACCCAGGCCAGAGGTTTGCACCCAATGCTGCTGCTTCCCTTCATGCGCTACCGGGCCAGGATGTTTTCCTTCCAACCTCTCCAGGCCCCCAGAAAAACAAACATTCACCTGGCAGCTGCCTGGCCTCCCACTGAGCAGAAGCCCAGGAAGCGTGCAAAGGCAGAAATAGGTGGGAGAGGCCAGACCTCAGCCCAGCCTTGCCTGACACACCTGTGTAGCAGTCCATGCATGCTGGTGCAGCAGTCCATGCACCCTGCATGGGGTGCAGGGTGTGGATGTGGGCAGTAGAGCATTGGGACATAGGTATACATGGATGTGGGGTTTGCACATTGGTTTTAGGTATTTGTCCATAGGTATTAGGTGAGCATGTTTATTGTGTTGGGTGCTAGGTGTATTGAATGTGTGTTCATGGATATGTAGTGTTTGTTGGTTGTGATTGTATGGGTGTCTGGTGTATGTGTTGGGAATGTGTGCTTAGGTGTTGGTTATATGTTTTTTAGGTATGTGGGGGTGTTAAGCATATTTGTGTTTGTTAAGTGGAAGTGGATATTGGGTGTGTTTGTTGGTTGTGTGTGCATTTGAGTCTTCTGTGCTTGCTGAGGTTTGGACTACATGAGTCTTGAGTGTGTTGTATATTGATGTATTGTATGTGGGTATGAGTGCTGAGTTTGTGTGTTGTGTGTGTTGGTTGTATAGATGTGTGTTATGGTTTGTGTCTAGTTGTACCCCCAAAACCTAATGCAGTTATGGGGTAGCTTCTGGAATTTGTGATTGATTCATGATCCAGTGCTGGGATTATGGGTATAAATACTTCTGGGATTATGAGTGTGAGTACACCCAGTCTGAGGCAGACAACCTGAATGCAACATAGGGGAAACAGACTTGCTCTCGGTTGCCATTGTTGCTGCTACTCCTCCCTTTTGCTCTTGCTGTTTGCTGCCACCATGAACTGCTTCCTTCTGCCATGTGCCACTCTGCCTTGGAGCCAGCTGAAGCTTGCACTAACTATGAGCTAAATAAATAAACCTTTCCTTCCTTAATTTTGGGTGTTAGATGTTTTGTCCCAGCAACCAGAGAAAAGTGACTGAGACAGTATGTGCGTGTATGTTGGGTGTGTTTGTGTGTCGGTGGTTGGGTGTAGTGCATGGGTGGGGTGGTCTAATGGGAGCAGCTGATGTGAGATGACCAAGTCCCCTCCTCAGTGGCAACAGTGACCTCTTGCCTTGTCACTCAGAGGAAGAACTGGGCAGGGGCAGTGTGGCATAGGGAGGGGAGCTTCAGACAGGATGGAGAGGTGCAAGAGGCCCTCCAGTCCTGTATCCTCTGATGTGAGCACAGCACGCACAGCCTGGTGGCTCTTGGAGTGCTGCACTTTGCCTGTGAAGTGGGCCCCTCCTCCTGGCCATTGAAAAAATACCTTCTCACCTTTTACCTCCACCCATCTTCAGGTCAACTGGTGGTGACTCTGATGTTGGAGTTCGTCTTAGTTCCTTTTCTCACTGCTGAGACAAAATACTGACACCCAAAATTAAAGGGTAAAAGCTTTATTTAGCTCATATTTTATAGAGGTTTTCAGTCCATAATCCATTGGCTCCAAGGCAGGGTGGCATGGCAGAGGGGTACCATTCATGGAGGCACAAGACAGCAAAAGCAATGAGAGAGAGAGAGAGAGACAGAGACAGAGAGAGACAGAGAGAGACAGAGAGAGAGAGACAGAGAGAGACAGAGAGAGAGACAGAGAGACAGAGACAGAGACAGAGAGACAGAGAGACAGGGAGACAGAGAGAAACCTTTTCCTGTCCCTTATATTGTATCCAGTCTGCCCAGATTAGGATGGTGCCAATCCAGTCAGTGGACTGATGCAGCAATATCCCATCTTTAATCCCAGCATTGCACTACAAAATCAGTCAATACTCTAGATTCATCCACCTCTGGAAAAACTTTATGAGTGCATGGGCCTTTGGGAAGTCATCTAGACACAAACCATAACAGTTCAAGTTTATCTGTTCTCCTGCACCCCATCTACTGTCTTCTTCCCTACATTCCATGGGACTGTATCTTAGAGCCTGACATGACCTTTCCATCATCTTCCTGAGGTCTGACAAGCGCTGTCCTCCAGCTGCTCCAATGGCTGTGTGTAGACACCAGCAAGATGATGAGGATTCCAAGGACCCAGTTTAGGAAACCAGGCTCTGAGGACAAGCAGCCTGTGCCCAAAGGCCCCCGCTCCCCTGGGAGTGCTGGACACACTTGGTGACTGTCCTGCAGGAACCAAGTTTCCTTTGCCCTTTATCAGTGCCAGAGGAGCTTGTGGAGTAGCAGGCTCACATAAAGCCTGGCTCGGCTGTGGCTCTCCTTTGGGGCAGGAAGGCACTGTAAAGTGGGAAGGGAGGAGGCATTGGCCTGAAAGGGTGTGGATCACACAGCTGCAGGCCAGGGGAATAAGTGACCCTACCTAGGCAGGTCTAGAGGCTCCTCCAGACTGCCATGGCTCTGACTGTGCTGTGCCACTGTACTGTGCCCTTTTCCTGAGCATAGGGGGGCACAGAAGGCCTGACCAGTCAGCCCCAGGCTCTAGGGAAGGCCTACAACTTGTGCCATGGCTCTGAGACCTTCTGTGATGAGAATAACTACATAAGACTGGGGCTGCTTGTATAGGTGCTATAGATTCTGAGCAGGTACTAAGCTAACGCTGTCTCTTCTGCAAGGAACAGTGAATACATGAGTGTCAAAATGTCCTGCCACCACCTATGACAACCTAGGGGAAGAATCCTGGGCTCTGGGGCAGGAACTGGGCTGGCATCCCCTACACTATCCAAGAGGCAAAGAAAGGTTCTGGTTCTGGGTTGAATCCCCCCCTCCTTGGGCACTGTCTTAGTTACTGGGAGACTGTATCCCACACCTACAGTTTAAAGGAGGAGAGGTCTATTTTGGCTCACAGTTTGTAGAGGTTTCAGTCCATGGTCTGCTGGCTCCAAGGAAGGGCGGTGTGGCACAGGGCATTGCGGGGGAGAAAGTGCTCAAGACATGGTGGCAGGAAGCAGAGAACAGTCAAGGAAGGGAAAGAGATAGATCCTACTAGGCCACGCCCCCAGTGACCCAACTCCTCCAACCAGGCTTCAGCTGACCACATCACGACTCTCTGTAAACTAGTCAGTGGACTAATCCAGTGATGCATATCAAGCCCCATGAGCCAGTCACTTCCCCAAAGTTCCACCTCTGAGCATGAATGAGCCCTTGGGGGGGACCACTAGATATAAACCATAACCAGGACTGGATTCATTTTCTCTTGTATGTAAGAAATCATTCCCAAAAGTTAATGGTGTAAAACAAGCATTTAGCTGGGTGTTATGGTGCACATCTGTAATCCCAGCATTCAGGAGGCTGAGGCAGGAGGACTTCAGAGAGTTGGAGGCCAGTCTAGGTTATAGAGTGCATTCAAGGCCCACCTGAACTTTATAGCAAGACCCAATCTCAAAACAAAACAACAACAAACCCTGCCCCAATAAATAAATAAAACAAGCACTTATAATGTTCTGGAGTGGCTGAGCAAGGAAGCCAGGATCTCAGTAGGCTGTGTCACCCTGAGGTTGGGTGAGGGTGAGAGAGCAAAAAGCTTCATTTCCTTCCACATTTGTCCTTTTAGGGGCCACTTGGTGTTGTTGTGATATGACCACTACATCTTTCAAGTAGATAACCCAGGGCCAGCCTGCAGGGGCATCCTTGAAATGCCCCTGCAGCCAGATGCCCTGGGGTCCACTCAGTCTTGCTTGCCCTCAGGGAGGCTGCCCCCTCCCCCATCTTGAGCAGCCTTCTAGGTTCCTGTCTTCTCTCAACACCCTGTGTAGGCTGCCTGTGGGCCTCACAGCTTCCTGTACCCAGAAGCAGCCCTCTGCTGCTCTTCTGTCCAGCCCAACCCTGTGCCTGGACCACACAGATCAAATAAGTAATGGACCTGGAGAAAGTGGCCGTGGCCCCAGCCCAGCTGGTCCTTGTCCCTCCCCTGACCCCTGCTGTAGCCCATTATCCAAGTGGAGACTGGGTGGACCTTGGTTTTGTCCCTGCTCAGCCCCGGCCAAGCCTTGTTCATAGCCTAAAACATCATTCAGATGTCCCCTGCTTGAATGGGTGTTCCTGGGGCTCTGGCTGCCCCAGCCTGCCCGTGCATTCTCACCACGCCCTGCTGGCTAGTGGTCCCAGAGTTGACACATTCGTTTTAACTCCCCTGCTGCTGATGGTGAGGCTCCACGCACCTCAGCCATCTATCTCTGGCGAATCTGCACCCTGTCATGCCCACCTTGCAGCCACTGTGATTTCAGCCTTGAGCACCCAAACCAGGGAGGCGAGGTCATGACCCTCTTGCCCCTCGCAAGGGCAGTTCTAGACCAGCCCAGGCCTTTTCCAGGCCAGGTCAAGGGTGTGAGAATAACAAACAGGCTGTGGTGTGTGGGATGGTAGAGCCATCTGGGCTGCCTGCCAACTCTCAGCCTGGTGGGGGAAGCAGCTTTGCTCAACCTTCCTGCTGGCTGGGAATACAGCCTCCTCTGTGTGATTCACCACTGACAGTGCAAAGGAACCCACAAGGGCCAGTGATGTGGGCTTCTGATAGCAGCGACAGCAGCAGGCCCAGCCCCAGCTCAGGAAAAGGCCACCCCAGCCCTTTAGTTGCCCCAACCTTGATTTCTTCATTTTTTACTCCAAGAGTAGTAGATCTCGTGGTCTCAAGAGGCCTTGGCTATCGTGTGAGAATACTTTCCCTAAACTACCCAACCCATTGTTTTGTTTTTAAAAAATCTCTTAATTAATTAATTATTGCCAGCACAGTGCACCCAGGGCAGGGCCAGCAAGGCATGTGGTATCAGGGATCCTTGTGCTTGCCAGGCAGGCACTTAGACCGCTGTTATCTCCTCAAACTTCATTCCATTGTTCTAAAAATCTTTCAATATATTTGCTAATTGGTTTCATTTATACTACTGGTTTGTCTTAATTTGTTGAAAAGAAAGATTTTGTGTTATTATGCTTCTTTTTTGTAAGAATATTTTTGATTTATGTCGTAACTACTTTGAACATAATGATACACCCAGGGTAATGACTATTGTTATTCTCTTATTGATTATGAACTTTTATTTTTCCATAAAAAACATTTTTTAAAAAGTGTGAGAATGCCACCTGTCCCCCATGACCCCTTCAAACCGCCTGCTGTTTCCAGAAGACAGAACACTGGAGGAAGGTGGATACTCGGACAAGAGGCCCTGGGAGGAGCCCACATCCACCTCACAGGGAGCACTCTGTCCTGCTGTGTCTGCACCCTGCTCTGCCTCTGTCCTGACCTCCCTGGAAGTGGCTGAGACTGTAGCTGCTGTTAGGCTCACTAGCTTCCTCTGGATAAGACCAGTCCCACCTGTCCTTCCTGGGTGTTATCTTTTCCAGTAGAGTCACATCCTACATCCCCTCAGTCACTGTTCAGCCCAACCAATCCTGGTGGCCTGTTCATAGGACACTTGGCTGGCCATTCAGCCGAGCACATGTCTGGGAGTGGATGCAAGATGTGTCCCTGAGCCCCACCTTACCTCCTGCACCTTTATCCCCATCTATAAAGTACAGGTGACAACATCATCCAGGGGTACTCCTGACTGACATCATAGGCCCTTCTTCCGGATCCACCTTTTCCCAGGACCCAGCAGGGGATTTACACTGGTGCCACAACTGCCTATCCCATCTAGGCCCACTCCCCCACTGCCCAGCTGTGCTCAGGCACATGGGAAGGATCACCCCCTGGGACACTGTCGAAGTCCCTCAGCCTGTGCTATTCTACCTCTGTGACAAGGACTGCACTGTGGTCCCTGGGAGCCCAACACAAGCCCAGGGGAAGCAGTTGGTGGAGGGTAACACAGTCAGCACCCCAAAGCACAGGCTGCAAGTCTTGGCTGCCTGTACCTCAGAATGGCCTGATACAATTAGTTGGCCACTGCAGATATAATTAGTTTAGATGAGGTCATACTGGTGCAAGGTAGGTCCAATGTGGCTGGCATCCTGAGAAGAGGGAATGTGAAGCCAGCAGAGAAGATCAGGAGCTTGGGGAGATGTGAAGGATTCTCCCTTAGAGTCCCAAGGTGCCAGCAGCCCCCCATTCGGAGCTCCACGTCACCCTGGCTCAGTTCAACGCTTTGGGGCCCCCAAAAGCGCGCCCTGCAGAGCAGGAAGGGGCGTCTTGTGTGTCAGAGTCCCGCCCTCGGGTTGCCCCGCGACACAGTGCGTGTGAAGTGCCGGGGCGCCCTCGGATCATCCGGGGATCGCGTACCCGGCAGCCCCATCCTTCAGTCACATTTCCCTTTGGAGGCGGCGCAAAAAGTGGAATGAGCAGAGGCCGGAACTTGGCCTCGGGGCTTCAGTTTCCGGCCGGCAGGACTTGAGCTCTAGGCAGAGTGCAACCCGACCGCTGCCGCTGACGGACTCCGATCGCTATGGCAACGAGGCCAGCCGGAAGCAGCAGGGCTGACGATCAAGAGAGAAGAGGGCACGCGACAGGTCTCTCGGGTTGCCTGGGTCGCCAGTCTTCGGAAGACTCGAGACCCTCAGGTCCTATCAGAGTCCTTTCGCTGTCGGGGCACTTGAGGACGTAGCTGACCGTGGCGAAGCCTGCCCTGAAGTGGGAGCGGTGAGTGGCGTGGCGGCGAGTCCAGCGCACGTCTGATGTGTACGTTTCTGTCGCCTGCGGGAGAGCTGCGAAAGGAGCGTCCTGCGAAGCTCCCAGTGCTTTTTCTCAACTCCCCGAAGTATTAGCCTCTTATATAGCTGCTGTTTATCCAGGCGAGGAATACCACAACATACTATTTAGGATTTACTGAAATGTTAATGTGTTTGGCATCGCCCCTCCCCCATTGCCTCGCGCAGGGTAAGCAAGCGCTCCACCACTAAGCTACACACTCAGCCCTTTTTATTTTGTTTTGATTGCGTCTCGGCCTTTTGGCTATATCAAGTGCAGTATATGTTCCTATCAATACTTTGCTTTGAGGCAGGAGCTCGTGTTGCCTAGGCTGGCTGGTCTCGAAATCGTGATCCTCCTGCTTCAGCCTCCCGGGTAGCTGGGGTTTTAGACATGTACCCACCGTGCTTGGCTTTCGTCTGTTATTGTTTCTCAACGTAGACTAGCTCCGCATTTCCTCTTTGACTTGTATGAGGTAGTTATGATTTGTCTGGTGTTTTCCCATGACTAATTTCAAGTTAGTTATTTTTGGCAAGACAACTTCCAAAAGGAAATAGTGTCTTCAGTGCTTCCTAGAAGATACATGATGCCAGTTTGTCCCATTGCTGGTGACAGTACTTGGTGGATTAAGTGACAATCTCCCAAGTATTGTAAAGTTACTATTTTCCCCTTTGTTAATAGTAAATACCTGTTGGGAAGATACTGTGAAACTGTGTAAATATTCTGCTCGTAACCATACTTTCTGTCAGCCATTTTAGCCTCTTTCATTCATTCATTTCTATATTTATTTCATTTTAAAGTTTCCAAACATACAGCATTCTTATCTTGAATATTTTGAACTCTATAACTCTAAGTTATAAAAATGTTTCTCCTATAAGAAAACAAATGCATCCAGTGTGAAAAGATCTTTATTTCCAAATGATAAGAACAACCTCTCACACAGTAGATAAAATGAGTGTTATTGCCTGAGAGGTTCAGATCAGCAACCTTTCCAGCCCAGGCTAACTCAATACAAATTCCCAGCAGCTGAAAATGAATCAATGGACTGTAGCTTTTCCAAATTTTAGTGTATAATTCCTCTGTTCATTCCAGTGACAACATTGAAATCGTTAGTCCATTAAAATACAGAAGCTTTTGAAGAGTTCCAAGTTTGTGCAGAAAAACTACATGGATACATAAAAATGAAAGGTCAGGGGTTGAGCCTGCCAATTTTGTAAGTACCCAGCAATTGCTGATTTTCAGTTCCATGTAGTAAATAGCATAAGGTAGGAAAATGACAGAATTAATTTTGACTATTAATTGTATTAATTATTGTCTTTTTGAGACAGGTCTCACTGTGCTTCAGGCTGGTCTTGAGCATATATATATATATATATATATATATATATAAATTTTATTTATTTGAGGGCCAGCCAAATAGTTCAGTGGATTAAAGCACCTACAAAGAAGGCACATTGGCTGGAGTTTGATCCCTGGGCCTGCCATGCTGGTCCTACCCCTAGGTCACGCTGAGACAGCAATTGAGAATGGGCATGGTGGCATGCGCTTGTGATCCCAGCTCTTGGGAGGCTGTAAACAGGCAGATCTCTACAAGTCCGATCTAAGAGTGAGACCCTGAACACCCTGTAGACCCTTCCCTAAAACACCAAAAAAAAAAAAAAAAAAAAAAAAATTACTTATTGGTATAGGGGCTCACTACACAGCTCGGACTCATAGTGATCTTCCTGTTTCAGTCTCCCCAGGTTTCTGTTGGCTGGCTTGGCAGGCCTGGGGCAGGGCTGTCATGCCTGGAGTACTGGGGATTGAACTTGGGTCCTTGCACTTAGATTGCTGAGCTATCTCCCTGGCCCTTTGGGCTCACTTTTTAGCCCATGCTGGTCTCAAATTCACAAGAATCCTCCTAACTCAGCCTCCAGAGTGCTGTGGTTACAGGCCTGTGCCACCATGCCTGTCCTGTTTTAATTATTAAAGTTATTAGCCATTGGGGCCAGGGAGATAGCTCAGTGGCATAAGTACCTGCCTAGGAAGCTCAAGGTCCTGAGTTCAATCCCAGGTACCACAAAATAAAGTTATTAGCCATGAAATGTAAAACTACAGTATTTTATTTTTATAATGATAAAATCTTCATTAACATAAAAAAATACCTCAGCTGGCTGGGGAGATAGCTTAGTGGTCTGAGCTCCCACCTGGCAAGCACAAGACCCAGACTCAATCCCCAGTACTGAATGGCCATGCCAGCCACCAAAATGAGGCATGGTGGCACATGCCTGTAATCGCAGAACTGGGAAGGCTGAGACAGGAAGATCACTATGAGTCTGAGCTGCATAGTGAGACCTTGTGCCAAAGCAGTCAGTCAATCAATCTTAAAAACAAAACAAAACAAAACAAAAAACCCCACAGCTCTCCCTGAGGAACTAGCTTCTAAAACCTGTATCCAGTTTTTTGGGTTTTTTTCACAACCTGTTTGCTGCACGAGAGCAGGTGTAGTGAAAACCACCACTAAATCAAAGCCAACATGGGAAAGGAAAAGTCTCACATTAATATCATCACTGTGGCACACATGGATTCGCAAGTCCACTGCCACCGGCCATCTCATCTGCAAATATGGTGGCATCAACAAAAGAACCACTGAAAAATTTGAGAAGGCTGCTGAGATGAGGAAGGGTTCCTTCAAGTATGCCTGGGTATTAGACACACTGAAAGCCGAACATGAGCATGGTATCACCATTGCCATCTCCCTGTGGAAATTTGAGACTAGCAAGTATTATGTGACCCTCATGGATGCCCCTGGACAGAGAGACTTTGTGTCATGATTACAGGTACATCTCAGGTTGACTGTGCTGTCCCGATTGTTGCTGCTGGTGTTGGTGAATTTGAAGCTGGTATCTCCAAGAACGAACAGACCTGTGAGCATGTCCTTCTGCCTTACACACTGGATGTGAAACAACTAATCATTGGTGTTAACAAAATGGATTCCACAGAGTCACCCTACAGCCACAAAGAAATCGTTAAGGAAATCAGCACCTACATTAAGAAAATCGGCTACAACCCTGACACCATAGCTTTTGTGCCAATTTCTGGTTAGAATGGTGACAACATGATGGAGCCAAGTGCTAACATGCTTTGGTTCAAGGGATGGAAGGTCACTCATAAAGATCCCAATGCCAGTGGAATCGCACTGCTTGAAGCTTTGGATTGCATCCTTCAGCCCACTCGCCTAACTGATAAGCATTTGTGGCTCCCCCTCCAGGATGTCTACGGAATTGGTGGTATTGGCACCGTCCCTGTGGGCTGAGTGGAGACTGATGTTCTCAAACCTGGCGTGGTGGTCACCTTCGCTCCAGTCAGTGTCACAACTGAAGTCAAATCTGTTGAAATGTACCATGAAGCTTCTAATAAAGCTCTTCCTGGGGACAATGTGGACTTCAACATCAAGAATGTGTCTGTCAAAGAAGTCTGGTGTGGCAGCGTTGCTGGTGACATTAAAGATGACCCACTGATGGAAGCAGCTGGTTTCACTGCTCAAGTGATTATGCTGAACCATCCCAACCACATCAGTGCTGGCAGTGCTCCTGTCCTGGATTGTCACACAGCTTACATTGCTTGCAAGTTTGCTGAGCTGAAAGAAGAGACTGATTGCTTGTTTGGTAAGAAGCTGGAAGCTGGGCCCACATTTCTGAAATCTGGTGATGCTGCTATTGTTGACATGGTTCCAGGCAAGCGCATGTGTGTCGAGAGCTCCTCTAACTACTCACCTCTGGGTTATTTCACTGTTCACAATATGAGACAGACAGTTGCTGTGGGTGTCATCAAAACAGAGGAAAAGAAGGGTGCTGAAGCTGGCAAGGTCACCCAAGTCTGCCCAGAAAGCTCAGAAAGCTAAATGAATATTATCCCTAACACTTGCCACCCCAGTATTAATCAGTAGCAGAAGACCGGTCTCAGAACTGTTTCTTCCAATTGGCCATTTAAGTTTAATAGTGAAAGACTGATTAATGATAACAATGCATCATAAAACCTTTAGAAGGAAAGAAAAATGTTTTGTGTACCATTTTTTTGTGTGTGGCAGTTTTTTAACTTACTAGTTTTTTTTTAAGTTATTAGTTTTTAAAATCCATGCTTTTTAGTGGAAACAACTTGACCAAAACTCTGTCACAGAATTTTGAGACCCATTAAAACAGTTTAATGAGAAAATAAGGGCTGGGGAGATGGCTCAGTAGGATAAGCGCTTGACTGGCAAACGCAAGGATCTGAGTT